>CAAE01014528.1:1602653-1692653 GCA_000180735.1 Tetraodon nigroviridis | reverse complement strand
GTTGGTCTAATATCAGCTAAGGTGAAAGTGAATTAAAACCCTTAAATAAGCCTTGCCGTTCTAAAAATTGAAAGCCTTCAATGACAGGAGTCTTAAATTAATGGAAATTTAAAAGGAAAAAGGATAAAATCTGTCGACGGCTGGAACTTGTTCACATCTTTGCACTTGTTTTTGGGGTTGGGAGAGCGAAGATCTCAATGCTGAGGACCACAACAGAAGAGAGGAGGAAAGAAAAAGAGAAATCGGTTCACAACAGCTGGACGCAACAGGCCTGTTTCCCAGCCCGGTGTGGTCTAACCAGTCGGAACTGTGTCTCACCATCCTTGGCCCAGCAGGAGCGACGGCTCTGCCTTCGGCCAGGAAACGCAACACGGCGGCGCAGGAGGCGCAAAACAGACAGTTCTTAGTGTTTTACACAACAGCCGACACTGTACAGTTCAGGACAGAAGGTGCTGGAGGAGCCAGAGCGCACACACACTCCCGCACCGTCGGCTTGGACGGCCCGGCAGCGCCAAGCTCAGGGAGGCTCCTGAGACGCCCACCTGGGGGCCCCGAGGGGCCCCCGAGGGCGGCCCCGGCAGCGCTGAAGAAAGACACCGAGTCTTTGATTCGTCAGCAACTTTGTCACATTGAGCGAACTGAGGGAAATCCCAGATCTGCAAACCCTCTTCACAGTGTTTCTAGCACCAGTGTGTGTGTGTGTGTGTGTGTGTGTGTGTGTGTGTGTGTGTGTGGATTCTTGTCCCATCAAATCCACGGTAATAAAACACTGAAGGAATGATCGGTCGGCGTAGCTACACAGCCAAGCTTCAACGTAAAAAGGAGAACATCAATGTTTACAGGTGCAACAGGTAATAAATAAGGGTCGGAAGAGTTCAGCCACCGTAACCATGGCGATTACGGCAGCCAGCGCGGAACCGTTCTTTACAAAAACAAACAACAAAAAAAGAGGTTGAGTTGGCCTCACATCCACGTACAAATAGAAAACGATACATACAAGTGTCTGGATGCTACCGCAGGGGAGGCGTGGCTGGGGGCGTGGCTGGGGGGGCGTGGTCTCCAGCGCTCCAACCAGAGCACGCTTCCGTGTTTGCATCTCCACCGCTCCTCTCCACATCCAGGGTCGGCCATGGAATGGGGGCGGGGCAGCCGTGGGAAAAGGTGAAATCTCTCCCCCGTGGGATCCTTAGTGTCAAGAAAGGTGGGGGCAATGGGGGCAGGTGGAGCAGGGCACGGGCGGGGGCCGGGGGCGGGGCTTCAGAACGACTCGTCGTGCCCCACAGAGAGGTCCCCTTTGGGCGTGGAGGCGCGCGACGAGCCCTTGTCCATGCTCTCGGAGCCGGAGCTCTGGTGCTGCTGTTCGGAGCCCAGGCTGGACGTGACGGTGGACGAGGACGTGGACGAGGAGCGGGTCTTCTCCTTAAAGTCTGTGATGATCACCGTCACGTTCCCCACCGTGATGGCCAGCTGCTGGGCGGTGCTCCGGTCGACGTTCTTCAGCTTGGGCCTGGAGGCATCAAAAGAGGAGACGTGAGGCTCGGAGGCTCGGAGGAGGGCGCCGGCGCAGATCGGCGCTGTGGGCGCAGCGCCAACAACCTGCTCGACTCATCAGATTACACACCGACAGTCAGAACGAGCGCACCCAAAGTGAGAGTGGGCGTTTAGAGTAAAAGATCATCTGTGAATCACCCGCTTCCCACTAAGCCTCTGCGGCGTCAGTTTCGGTTTGGCTAGAAGAAAGAGCGACGTCATCTACAGAGGCAACGCTGGAGCGCAAGTGTGCGGCGGCGACACACACCTGGAAATGTGAGAGTTCTTGTTGGTCTTGCTTGCTGATTTGCCAGACTGTATGCTGTGTTTGTCGCTGGGCGGACTCTGGTGGTTGTCTGATTTAGGTCTGCGGGGAACACACACACACACACACACACACACACACACACACACACACACGCAGGCACGTGTGGAGAACACCAACACACTCCTCCGAAACAGGAGCCCCAGAGGTGGGCAAACTGAGGCCCGGGGGCCACCTGTGGCCCCATGAGCTAATTTATCCGGCCCGCGCAGCCTCCAAAGGTCGAATTAAGACGGTGGTCAGCTTGGTTAGGAAAAGGTTCGGACCCGCCTTCACCTAGCATGCTAACGTGCTCTCTCAAGAAGGCGGGGCCAAACATCATTTGGAGCTTCATCACCCATCTCTAGTTGAACCAGTTCGCAGGCTCTGAGGAATATTTTCTCAGTTTACATCAAGCGGCGTTTTTAGCTAACGGTTGCTGGTTTAGGGGGTTAGCTTCATCGGGGTCTAAAGCCCAACGTGGCCCTTCAGGCTGACGAACTGCCCACCCCTGGGTTCTAAAGGAGAGGAGGTCTGACCTGGTCTTTTTGTTGCCGGGCTTCTTCGGGATGGCCGGGCTAATCTCCTTCTCCGTGCCGTGCTTTTCTTGGATGGGCTGCTCCTTGTCGCACTTTTCCTTCTCGGGGGTGTCTCCTTCTGACTTCACCCTCTCTGGACGCTCGACCTCCGGGCGTCCCTCCCCGTGCGCGCGCTCTCCTTCGCCATCTGCGCGCTCCTTGTCCGTGCGCTCGCTCCTCTCCCTCCGCTCCTTCTTTGGCGGCGGCGGCATCGGGTACTGCTGAGCCACCTGCTGGGCCACCAGCTGGGAATTGATCCGGGGTTTCCTGTGGAGGAGATCCAAGGCAGGGACATGCATTATTCCGCAGCTGACGGGGGGGCGGGAGGCCCCGGCGCAGGCGGGCTGGGCTGGACCCGGAGGTGGTGCTAGCCTTCCTGCTTTGGGAGAGGATCTGGTTAGCGGATCAGAAGGTGGGGGCGTTTGCAGGACCTCACTTAGGTCCTCTAACCTGATTACCGCTGCAGATCCAGACTCCAGCTCAACCTGCGCAGCCAGCTGCAATGAGCACGTGCACGTGCACGCTAGCCACATTCAGCTAATCTCATTTCAGGAACACAGACGGGGGCATCAGAGCTTTCTTTCAATGCGGTAAATAAACACAGAACCGTGACCTGGAAATCAGCAGTCTCGTCCCCGGTTCTGCAGCTGCTGTGCCCTTGAGCAAGCTGCTAAAACCGCCGCAGGGTCCCCCATGTGCAAATATGCGTAATAGCTGCCTCCAAGAAAAGTTACACTGCAAATATGCGCAGCAGTTTTTAGTTTCGCATTTGAATTCTGCACCCAAATGGAGCCGGCAGACAGCAGATCCAACGGCAGCCTCGGCGATCGAACACACAACCTCTGAGGGATGGAGCCGCAGTCTCGTCCCTGATCTGCAGCAACCGGCAAATGAAAACGCATGAGTGCGGAGCCACAAGTCCGGACGCTTCCGGCGCTCGGGTGAATCGATGCCGCCAAAAAAAAGGAGATAATTCAGGCCCGATCTTCCACCGACAAAATGGCTGCTTAATGCATCAAGACGGCGCAAAACCTCCCAGCTTCCGCCAACTTTGGCAGGTTTCCAGGACAGATAAACGAGCCCAGAGCAGCAGGCTCTATAACCAAATACGGGTCAGAGTTTGATTCACACCCAAAACATCCACCCCGGCGGCATCAAGCCACCAGGCTGACGAGGACCAGGAGCAGAAACACACACACCTACAGCCATCCGGTGGCGGGACGGCCGCCACACCTGCCGGGTCCCGCTCAAGGTTTCTTCCTGTTAAAGGGAGCGTTTCCTCGCCACTGTGCTCACCTGGAGCTTCTATGTAGAAACAACTCTGTTTGGGGAAAAAAAAAGAAGAAGCGCTCTACAAACAAAACTGGCTCGACTCTTCCTGACAAACTCTGCCTGGCTCAACGGCTGCGCGGCACATGGCTGAGCATCACCAGGAAGCAGGTTAGCTAATTCCCCGGAGCAGCCAGGTCCCGCTGCAGCCCTGACAGCTGCAGAGGCGCGTCGGTTTGGGATAAACCGCCGCTGCTGCTGGGAAAGGAAGACATTTCCAGTAAAAAGTGCCTGGAAACCGTCCTGGGAATGAGATGGAAGAAGAAGATGAAGCTTCTGCGACACCAGAAAGACGGAGAGATTTAACCGGGCCGCCGACACAGACAAACATGGGTTGAACGTTTCATGAGATGATTTCGCTACGCTGGCTTTGAATGTTTTGCTCTTAACTTCCTGAGAGATTTCCAAGCTTTGTTCCCTCCATCCTGTAGCTATTATGATAAATGGCCTCCCCTCCCAGCAGTGCCGCTGCAGCGGCGCATTGCGCCCACAAAAACCCCTAATAGAGAGGCAGAAAGAAACCCCGGCGGCTAAATTCAGAGACAACTACCCCCCATCCAGCATTCATTCACCTCCTGATTCCACCTAAAGGAAAACAAAGAAATTCCCAGGAAGAGGTCCTTCATCAACGGTGTGCCTGATGCGTCGTCCTCCAACAGGACGCCGCCGCCGCCGGTTTGCGGCTCAGCTACAGTCGTTAGCGGAGGTTGTGTAGTTGTGCGACGGCTCCCGCTGCTGCTGCGGCTGCTGGGAGTAAGGACCAACGTTCCGTGCTGTCGTCCCCCTGGACGACGACCAGCTCGTGTTCCGATGCCTCCCGATGAGGCCGTCCAACATCCAACATGAGCCCCTCACTGACCCAGCTGGTCGGATGCAGACTCTGCTGGTAGGTTTTTATCAAAGTCAGATGATCTTCTCTTCTCGCTCCGTTTAAAAGTAACAACTCTCCTCAGGCAGTGCTTTCCTGAGCCGCACTGGGAATGATCCCAGCAGGAGTCCCGGCCTTCCCAGTGCTGCTGGTGGACTCCTCTGAGTGTGGGGGGGGCTCACAGCCTTTTACCCCCACTTCTGCCAGCAACAGGGCGTGATTGACAGCTTCTCCTCTACATGCCTTTAGTTTCCGTCATTCGGAGGGGGGCCCCTCCGCAGGGGGTCCCTCCATCACCTCCGTCAGGCCTGGAGGCTCCTAATCCAGCAGGCAGACGCTGAAGGTGGACGGACCCTTCAGACGGGAACAGGTGGCCACTGCCGCCGAGGAGAAGGAGCGATGCCGGGGAAGGCAAAGACAGGAGCCCGGGGCAGAGAGAAATAATGAAGGGAATGAGGGAGCGATGGAGAGCGGGATGAGTGGGAGACACGCGCAGAAAGGCCCTCATTAACGCGGCTCTTCTGGGTGGAGTGCTGCGTGGAGGACAGGCTATTATTTCCTGCCAGCGTGCACGGATGCAGCGGCATCCAGCCGAGCGGCGGACGGAGAGAGTGGCGGACGGCTGGGCTCCGAAGAGTCCGACGAAGAGCCAAGACGGTTTAACATCGCTCGCTCCCGTTCACACCTCCGGAGCGAGTGTCCCAGAGGACGGACCAACGTCTCGGCTCCAGGACACAGGAAGGGTCTCCGCTCGTCCTGGAGGACTCCTGACACCCCCTTTAGGAAGAGGTTTTATAGAAACGGCATCACTAATTTGGACTAACGGAGCTGTTCTGACCCCCCGGGGCCATCTGCTCCGTCAGTGGCTCCACCGGCACCGCTGCTCCCAGAGAGGGAAAAGGGCTGAAACTGTGTTTGAAATGAAATCACTGAATTCGTTCCCTTATTTTAATTTTCTAACTGGTCCTTAGTTTTAACTGAACCTCACTTCAGGTTAGGATTACCTGAACTTTCACACGCACAAAAAGCTCAAATAAAGAATAAAGAGAATTCCTTTGGTGTCTGCTGTTGGAAACCGGAGGAGCGTTGTCACTTTTAATCTACTGTGGGTAGAATAATCTGCGTGTGTGTGTGTGTGTGTGTGTGTGTGTGTGTGTGTGAAAGATCAGAGGAGCAGCCTGGGGCTGATAGCGGCTATAAAACCACTTCCCTGCCAGTGGCGGTAAGCATTCATCCCTGCACGGCCACCTCCTCCGCCCCCAGGACACGTGGACGCCAGCGGACCACTGACAGCACATCTGTGCACAGCTGGGCGTCCACACGCTTCCATGTCCAGACACCGAGGACAGGCACCACCAGGCCCAGAGGACTGCAGGGACGTCGCGGAACGCTGCGTTCTGCGGGATCCTGAGCTGCGCGCTGGCTTCAAGCGGCTGTTCTCATCCAGCACCTCCCGATTGGAGGAAAACGGAGGGAAAGACGACGCAAACGAAGCGCGGCAGACAAACGTCTGACTGAAAGCCACCGTTACCGCCGTCTCCGTCTCCACTGCCTTCTGGTCGTCCACACGGCGCGCCTCTCTTTTATGTCAGGCTGCTTTGATTCCTGCGCACCTTTGATCCCACGATGCCGCCGCCGCGCGTCTGTGTGAATATCAAATGAAAAACATTCGTGGGGGTTTTCCTCCGAAGCTCCAGAAGAGGCGAAGGACGCGTCACTGGTGGCGCTGGAGGAGCCCGTCCGCTTCAGAGCCTCCTCCCTTGATAATGATGCGTTTCGCTCTGCTGCAGCCCCAGGAGACACGCGCTTGAGTGAGCACCCCCCCACAGCCGTTTCCCCCACCACCACCTCCACGCCGGAGTCCTCCGTCCCCTCTTCTGCCCTCTTCCACTCCTTCCTCGCGCTGCAGTAAGCCGTGACGCTGCACTCTCGCTCTCGCTCTCTCTCTCTCTCCATCCCTCCCTGTCCTCATATGCCTTGGTATTTATTTTCCCTCCGCTGTCGCGTTCGTGCGTTGGCTCGCTCCCTCGCTCGCCTCGGCCTTTCCCAGGCTCGGAGGAGAGCGGTTGGGATGCTCTCGCCACAACGCCACGCTGGCTACCGCTTCATCACCGTCACCCCGGCGAAACCCATCAAGTAATTAGGGACTGTCGAATCGGCCAATGAACATGCAAAGACGAGCGCTAGCGCTAGCGCTGGGCGCTGGCGCCGGGGTTCTAGGGCAGATGCTGATAACGCTGGATGAGCGAGAGCATCCCAAGATGGAAAACTGAGCACAAGCGTGTCCTTTTGTAATTCCATGATCCCAGACAATTGGCCCGAATGTGCCAGTGGTGGAATGCCTGGTTTACAACGCTTCCATACTGGGAGCGGGACCCAAACCAGCTGGATATTTTCAATAGCTCTAAACATTTATTTGAACAAAGAGCGGGATGCTTTTCCAGCGTCTGCTCGGTGGAATCGGAGCCTCATATTTTTAAGCTGACACGCTGTAATAACAGCTATTCCATATGTTCTTATTTAAATGAAGATCTTTCCCTCTTAAATGACATCACCATCTGTAAACAGGCCCATGCTTTCGCAATTCCTGACAGAAAGAGCTGCGGCTTCCTCCAGTTACCTGGAAAATCCGTCAGAAACGGCCCGTTTTCACGACTTTTTTCAGCCCGGCGACGCTAGCGGCTGTTAATCTGCATCAGCGCTGAAAAGTCTCCCATCTGACTGTACAACCTTGGCTTTATTCCCAGTCCTGCCTTTCTCCATACCCAAGGAGCGCATTTAAATACTGGATGTGTGAAACAAATGCCACAAGCTGCCCGCGGCCCTTTCTGTAATCTACACAAAATTGTGCTAATCTGCTGTTGTGCAGCGGGAAGAACAACCAGGAAATATAAAGATAAAGGCTTCCCGTCCCATTCCAGGATGCAGGCGTGTGTCTAAAGCCTACGTTTTGCCTGAAATATCATATTGCTGCACTTATCAACTGGAAGAGTTCTGCTCGTTCCAGATAAATAAGCCACTATCCCAGTTTATTTCATCTCGGCTACATTGCGAGACACCCATTTCTTCCTTTTTTTTCCCAGCCAGACTTCCTGTGATCCGACCATCAATCATCCTTAGAAGGCTTTTAATGGTTTCTCCCGGGGCCGTGCGGCTCACAGGTGCATACCAAACACCGCCGCCAGGCAACCATCCGTACGGCGGCAGAGTGCGGCGTTCGCACAGCGATCGTGTTCAGACACACACGCGCAAATCCGATACCGGAGGAACACTCGGCCGAGCCCTTCTCCGGTTACCGGAGAGGCCGGGGCTGCACGCCGAGGCCCGACGCGCCAACTTGGACTTGGAGATTAGTTTTGAGGTCAGGAGCAAACGCCGAGAGCCCTCTTGCTTAAGAGTTAGCGGGGCAGAGGCTAGATTTAGCCTGCCCGGGTATCAGGTTGCGTCACTGAGCCGGACCAGGTCGACAGGTTGGTACCAGCCCCTCACTGCAGACCCTCTGGAGAGGTGGGCCCACAGCCATCCGGAACATACGCCATGTCTCCTTCATTAGCGCCAGGTGCTGGGTGCTAATCACGAAGCACGGCCGTATCAAGCGCAGATGGAAACGTGTCAACAGGTCCGGTGCCGCCTGAACCGCAACCACTACTTGCTCCAGCGAACCATCGTCTTTGATCATCGATCTCTCCGCGCGCACGTTGCTAATCGAAACTCTAATTTCAAAGTTGCACGGCGACAGGGAGCGCTAATTAACGTCCCCGCACGAGCAGAGGAGGCCGGGAATAAAAGCGGCGACACAAACAGCCGAAAGCGCAACTCGTTCAGCTAAGAGCGCGTTGCTTCATCCGAAACGCTGCTGCGACACATCAAACGCAGAAGAAAAGACGACTAATTGGTGCTCATTAGAATAAGAGGCAGGCAACAACTACACAACTGCATTAATCAAAGGTTAACTCTTCAGATGCAGCAGGAACGCACCACAATCACGCCTCTGATGTCAACCAAATAAAAGACGACCGGGCCGTTGCCAGAAGACGGGCAGGCACGGCGGCGCCGCGCAGCATCTTTCAGCTCCGCTCGTGGGGGAGGGGAGAGCGGACAATTCAGAGCCGGCTCCGTCTCCGGGATTCCGGCGTGAACCCGCGCGCCAGCCAGTGCAAATAAATCAAAAACCCACAAAGATGGAGGCTGAACGGCGGCGGGTGCCGAGGATGTGTCAGCAAACCCTCAGATGATTTACAGATGATTCTCGTTATGCAACCGATGACACAGGTAAACAAGACTGTTACACACTGAACTTTTCAGCAGAAACATTCCTCCCAGGAAGTGTGACCGCACCAGAGAGGGAATCCCTCAGCCATATCCGACTGGTAAGCCGGTTTCGTTTCTTCCTCTGACGTTACTGAACGTTCTCAGTTCATCCTGGGGGGGGGGAACCCCTGGGAGGCGAACTCATGCCAAAATCCATCCATCCATCCACGGTGAAGTGTTCTTGGCTCAACAGGAGAGAAGCTCTGAGATGCTACAGGTAGGTGAGCTGGTCTGTGCAAACATCTCCAGGTCTGGGCCATCTTGCCCCCCCCACCACCACACCCCCCAGATGAAGGCAAGAAATAAAAAAAAGAGGCAAGCCACCCAATGCTGATGGCAGACAATGAGAAAGTGTGGAGATCCCCGACAGCAGCGGTGTCCATCAACAAGTCTCCGTGCAGTTTGCAGACAAATAGGCTGCCGATCAAAGTTGTCATTCCCGCAAATTGCGACGCAAAGGCTGCAGCAGGCAGCCGAGCAGGGGGGAAACGAGACGCTCAGACGGGAGGGAGAGAGGGGGAGAGGAAGAGGAGCCACATTACCTTGTGGATGTGCCCTTCCTCACATCGCAGATGCTGCATTTGAACGCCTCGGCGGTGTTCCTGAAGGTGCACACGCTGCAGTCCCAGTAGCCCTCGTCCGCGCTCTGCTTGGCGTGTCGTTTCGGCCTTAGACAGCAGCACCCCAAAAAATACAGGTTAAGGTCAAGTTTGGTTTTCGAATGCCATCAACATTTTGTGCAAATGAACCAATAATTGACGGCTGTCAGCGGGCGAAGGCGCCGCGATGGAGAAGCCACTTAGTCCGGTCGGAAGACGAACCGCGGCGGGGTTGTCATGAACACTGGGTTCGAGTCCCGGCGAGGAGAGCTCCTGATCAATAAATCCCCACCGTGGCGAGGCTCCACATCGCCCGATCGTAACGCCTGCTAACGTGAGGCTAGCGAGCAGGACAGCCCTGCTAAAAATTTCGGCATCGAAGCTTAGCATGTCGGCTAACAAAACCCACATCGAACAATGCACATTTCGACAGTGACTTTCCAAAAGGCTTCAGCCGGGCGGAAGAGCGTTTGTGGGAATGCCAGGCGTATCCTCTGAAAAAATTCCCTTTGTCTGTTGAAGTGACTGGCTTGTAGGGAGCGAGAAGCCGCCATAGTGACGGCACTATTCTAGCTAGCTGTGGCAGAGCAGCGAAAAGCGGAGAAACGATCCCTGCGTGAGGAAGACGCATCCAAATGTCGAGCCCGAAACGCGGAAAACACCTCAGAATCGACAGCGCTCGCCGGCCTTACCTGGTAGGGCTCTTCTTGTCGCCCATGTCGAAGAGTAATCCTCGGGAAGGAGCAGAAAAACGGGCCTTTTTAATTGTCCGCGAGTGTGCTGGCTTCCAGATCGAGCCGCCGCTGAAGCTGCTGGCAGACAGGCTCCGCTCGCGCTGGCTCGAGGCACGGCGACCGACTGCGCTCCGCCACGTGACGGCGGCGCAGCCAATCAGGGCGCGACTCGGTTTAAAAGCCTGGCTGGGTTTTTTTTTCTTTCTTTTCTTTTCTTTTTCTTTTTCTCGTTTCTCTCTCTCGCTGTTTTAATGACGACCGGGTCTGAAGCGCGTCGCCTCACCAAAACATCCCCGACGCATGACTCAGTCCGCGGCTTCGAACGCCGCCGTCAGCGCGTCCGCGCGTCCGCGCTTCGATTCACGTTCGGGTGACGAGGATCGAAGTTTCGAAAACTTTCACAAGACAAAGAATGAAAGACACGAATGAACGCGGAACACGAAAGAACAGTGTTTACTGGAATCGCACCCTGACGCGAACCCAGCTGGATTCCCACACTCTAACCTGACATTCTCGGTGCGTTTAGGGACAATATTGGGGCATTTTCCTTGCCCCCCCCCCCCGCCCTGAGCCTGCGCTTGATGGACTCTGTGGGTTGATGGTTCTCTTCCCTTGGTCAAGTTGCCTCAGAAACCCCCAGGTTCTCCTCTTGTCCTTCTCCTTCCATCACAGGCTTGGTCCAGCACCTCCAGTCTTCCCACAGCCTCATGGTGGGAGAGACCACTGGTGAAACACGCGGGCTTATTAGCCCCCGGCTGCGGCTGCGGCTCCCATTGTGATTGCCTCTTCTTTTTTCTCTCTCTCCATGAAAATGTGCGCCTCCACATAGCTCTGCTCTCCGCCCAGTGATTACTTCTGCTTAGCTCATAGCATGCTGCTCTAATTGAGCTTCATCACGGTGGCCTACTGATAACTACGCTTCAGTCAAAACAACATTAGGCCCTGCCTCGTTGCTTCCGTAATGAGCCCCTGGGAAAACTGCCTTTTTGGTGTTGTTTTAACTTGCAAGTCATGCAGAACATGCTCAGAGTGCAGCAGAGGAGCTCGTTTGTATTCGCAGGTAGGACGAGTCCTCGCAGCTGCGCGTGTTTCTGGGCAGGAGGCTTGTTTCCTTGATAAAACGGGGCTGAGGAAACACTTCCGGACAACAGCTGGCCTAAAGCTGAGACGGGGGCTCACTCGTGGAGCCGAGCCCACCGCCACCGCTACCTACTACGCCCTTGAGCAAGGCGCTCGCAGGACTCGCAGGTGATTCCGCCAGACGCGCAGTTAGCATCATTCATTATTTATGTGAGGTTAGCAGGCGAATTGGAGCAGCGTGACACAGAGGTTGATGAAACGAATCAGCGGGGGAAAAGTCGCTGACGTAAATGTAAATGACTGAAGCCGAGCTGGGCGGCAGTCATGATGCCACTCAGGCTTCTCAGTCATTCCAGAACGTCAGAGCCAGCAGCTGCTAACAGAAATACTGGCGTGTTCACAGCCCGCAGCAGCCTTGACGACCAAGGTTGGTCCAAGCTTTAGGATGTGCATCAGCCGCTGGGTGGCTAACTAGCAAAAACCTGGTGGTTTTCACCCTGGGAAGGACACTCTTGGTGAAGCGCGCCTGCAGATCAGCGGAGAAGCAGGAAATGATGAAATAAGAAAAATTGTCAATAATTTGACCAAGAGAGAAGCATATCTCCATGAAGCCTTGTAATAAACGCTGTTAAACCTTTGACCTGAATCCCAGCGTTCCCAGGAGCTCTCAGCCTGCAGGTTCAAAAGATGCTCCTCTGTATGCAGCGTCTGCTGCACCGCCCAGGAGCCAAGACATCCGCCTCTCAGCCTCGCGCTCGCTGGGTTTAGCGGTTCCTGGAAACCGTGAAGAAGCAGAAGCAGAGATGCTGACTGAGGTGAGAAGCTGGCTGCAGGGCACACACATCCGCCCTCCCGTCAGAGAGGAAGAGAAAAGGCCCTTTTGATCGCCTTCTCCGTAGTCACTGCCCAATCAATACGCCCCTTTGGCAGGAAGGAAATGTAAAGGTTATAAATCCGACACCCCTGCGAGGTGGACGCATGGACTCTAATCCCAGACATGTTGGACCATTTGGGATTATTTCAGAGCCCTGGAAAAGAGGTTTTGCGGTCTGATTTTCACCTGGCTCCCGCTCCTGGCTCCATATTTCGGCTTCACTCTGCATCACGACGGCCGCTGAAGCCAATTTTCCACAGATAAAAAAACAATTGTCCAGGTCAATCGGGCACCACGCTGCACTTGACAACGGAGCAGGCGGCGCAGTTAATGGAATAAAACCCAGCCGGCTGGTTGCAAACCAGTACAGGCAGCTTTTGTGGAGTAAACGCAGCAACACGTGGAGGAAAGGGGCTCTGATCCGGTTGGCTTGAACCAGAGTGGGGAAAAGTCCGGGACCTTTGCTCCAAGTGCACTTCCAGAGCGGCTTCTTCCTCTCGGGTTTGGGACCCTCACCTGCTTGTGGCCGTGGCGCCGCCTCGGGCCTGGTAGAACGTCCAGCGTGGCCCTTCCTGCCGTCCCCCCAGATGTTTTGCCTCCTCTTTCGTGGGTTTGTTGCCGTGGCCCAGACCGGCCGTGGAGCCTCAGGACGGTAAACGCGTTTATTCTGCCAACACCCTCTCAGCGCTCCTCGGTGATGTTTGCGTTGTAGAGAAACGGTGGAAGAACTCCCCGACATCTTATCCCCCAAATTGAAAATTCTGATGGGCCATGCAGTGATGATCAATGAGGTGGAACATTCTGATGAGAGATTTCTGGATAAATTGGATTTTCCCTCTTTAACACACACACACACACACACACACACAGAGAAACCACTTCATTTCCATATCCATAGATGTGCTGAATGCCTGTTGTCTGTGCCTCACGTGCATGTGTGTGTGTGTGTCTGTGCGTGTGTGTTTTCTGATTGTCCAGTGGTCAAGCCTTGGTGGGATGTGATGAAAACGTCTGGGGGGGGGGATTGGAAAAAAGGGTGGGGAGGATGGCGTTTCCTTCAGCGATGGAATGTCTTCATGCATGTTCCTGTTTGGAGAAGCTGCTCACAGCTCCCAGAAGTTGGCAGGAAACCACACGCTGTGCACACGGAGGCCGATAAGGAGGAGGCGAAAGCAGAGGAGTGGTGAGGGGGTAAGAAATGGGGATGTGGTGAGAAAGAAAGGAGGGTTGGAGGGTTTTTTAGCAGACCTTCAGGAAGGTAGATTATCCCGTGAAATGCTGGCAAAGCTTCAACCTTTGTGTGTGTGTGTGTGTGTGTGTCTGTGTGTTGAGTGGAGGGTGTGTGACAAAAAAGCAGCTCCTCCAGCTCTCTCAGCGGTGGAGGGTTTCAATGAGTCCGGGCCAGCGTTCACAAAAGGCTGCAGAACAAAAGGCCTCTAAGCTGAGAACGTGCAGAGCGAAGGCACGGCCCAATCGCACGCTTTGTTCCCTCCAGCAGAGCGCTGGAAAAAGACCGAGACAATCACGCCTCACTTGTCAATTACCTGCCTGTTGATCAGAAACCGGACGGCTCCGGCTGCTGATGCAGATCGCGCAACAACTTGTCTTGAAAGTGCGTAAAATAACGCGAGAAGCGACGCAGGTTTGGATGAGAAGATGGAACATTATTGGAGCCAAATTATTCCTCTTTCGCGCCGTTTTAGCCCTCCAGCGTGAAGGTACGGCTGCCGCTCTGCACGTTCAGCTGCAGTCTTTGGCGGCTCCCACAGCTGCACCAGCACAGTCCAAAGGATTAAATATCACAGGCACTTGGGAAAAGTTTTAGAGGGCTTTGACGGGTGTTTAAGGGTCTCCATGACTGGATCCAGCTGTTAGACTCAGACAATACTCACTCCGAGAGGCACAGTCAATTTGGCAGATTAGAGGATTGACAGATGGGGCTTCTTCCAGCCAGCAATCGATATGTTTGAGTTAAATTCATCGAGTGTTTACTTAAAACAAGCAGACTGGCCCAACGGTGGAATCCAGGCGCGGATATGCAGCAGAGCAGCGGCCCGGGCCTCCTCTGGAAGCTCCTCTACGAGCTCCTCCGTCTGTCTGAGGTGACCGAACGACGCAGCGCTGTCACGGAGGCGTAACGGGACACTCTCTCCCCTTCCTCGAGTAGGGCGGCCGAATCGAGCCACCAGACAGGACATCCATCACGCCCCTGGTGGGTGGAGTAAACCACCTTGATGCAGTCTTCACGCTCGATTTCAGACACCCTCGGGCTCAATTATGACCGCGTTTAAGCAGCCAGAGCAAATCTGGCCTTCACGTTTGCTTCCTAGACGTGCTAAGTGTGTGACGCAGCGACGAAGGTGAGAAAAACACTGTGGAAGTGGAGGAGAACCAGGGCGGCGAGGGTGAGTCAGCAGGCGATGGAGGTCAGCCAGGGAGAAGTCGCGCCTGAGAGGTGGAGGTGTAGAATTAGCTTTAGACGGAGCAGCGGGAGAATTTTTGCGGCGATCTATTTTTTTTCTCCCGTTTTTTCTCTCTCTGCTGGATGATGTGTTGGAGATACCGCCTCCGCTTCTCCGACAATCTCCGCTTTCATCACTCACGCGTGAAAACATGTTGATGCGCCAGCGCCACCGCAGGAACCTGCTGTAGGACGTCGGATCGGGCTCGACGGCACAACAAAGCCGGCGCGCGGCGGCCGGCCTGTGATGTCACTCGTATTTAAACAAAGCCCTCCTTTCATTTCCAGACTCTCCCTCTAATTGAGTTTGTGCTCTCCGTTTGGTTCGGCAGCTGTGGGCTCCTCCGGCAGCGGCCCCGCTTCCCCGGGGAGTTCATTTGAGAAACACCACCTGCAGGTTTGAGTGGCATCATTACCAAAGGTCAGCTGTGCTCACGGTGAAATCAAACACACATGAATTTCTCATTGACTTGTTAACACACCTGATTTCCTCGCCCAGGGCGACAGTTTGCCCTTTGCCGTCTTCCAGGGGAGACAGAGGAGAGCGAGCCGTGCGGATGCCATGCATTTGATTTAATTAAGAGGCCGCTAATACCGCTTCACACTCCAGCTAAACAAGCATGCTAATAAAATCAACACCATTAGCGGACCAGGCCGCAAAGCCAATCAATGTGCGATGATAGCGCACACGCGGGGGATCGTGGCGCCTCGGTCCTGAGCCGCTCACAAACTCGATATTTTAAACACAATTATAAGAAAACGGTCATTTTTGCATCTAGTACGAACTAGGCCTCGTTTAACCCGTTTGGCTAAAGAGTCGCTAATATTGGTCGGTTACAAGGCGGATGCGTAAGAAGGCTTTGATGCTACGCTAACCTCAAACATGGGCCTGATGGCCAAGGGCCACTAGCCAGTGGAGCTTCTCCCAGGCTTGGCTCCAAGCGTTGTCCTCCGTCGACGGACCTCTGCTGCTGTGGTCACCAGGGCTCTCATCGCCACCGCGGGCGTCAGGGAGGAGAACGTTTTTAAAGCAACAGACAAATATTTGAGGATTAGGACCAAATATTTGCACCATTTTTTTAAATTTTAGGTCTTCGCCTCTGCAAAGCAGCTTGTCTGGATCGTTGACGAGCTTGGTCAAAGTTCTCGGCGCGCGAAAGCAGATGGCGTGAACAATTTGCGGTGGTCACATTGTGAGCGTGGCTGTCATGTGAGGAGAAACTCGCCATTGAGGCTCAAGCAGCTGTGTCAGATCAGAGGCCGCCGCTTTGTCATGTCAGGCAGAGCCGCGGCTTGTCCTTGTCCACTGGAGCGAGAGTGTGTGCAGTGGAAACAGGCCCAGGGCGGATTATTTGAGCTCCGCTCAGCCATGTAACTGTAACATGTAAACGTGCTGCCCGCGGAGGCCTGTGTGGCGGAGATGGAATCACACCAGCGCCCGGCGTGAAAGCGGCGAGCCGGAGAAACATGACACGTCCTGCTCAGAGGCAACGCAGCAAAACGTGTCATGGTTGTCGAAAGAGAAGCAAAACAGGGGCGTTTGGGTCAGGGACGACGGCGCTTTCAGCCCAACGCAGGAAACCTCCGTATAATTGGGCTACTGGGTCACGGAGGTCACGGTTCAGCTCTGCTCTCAAGGTCACCGGGGGTCAGGATTTCAGCACGTCCTCCTCGGGAGGACGCTGCGTCGGCCCAGGCTGGGATGTCTCAGCAGCTAGAGGACGCTGGCCGAAGGCAAAGCGGGTGATAGCGAGCATTCAAAACTGCGAGGAAATTTGCACGCTGGCGGTGGACATCACCCGCCTGATAAGCACGGGGATTCAAACGCTCACACGCGCAGCCGGAACGGCAGCAGTCACGGCGTCTGTGTTTGCGCGCTGACGGTATCTCCGGGATCAAAGTCTGTTCTTGATCTCCCGCAATGTTTTCTGCCACATTTCCCAACAGGCTGGGACAGAGCGGGCGTCCCCGAGGACAAAACCGATGATTTCTGAGCCCCGTCGCTAAGCTACGGCAAAGTCACGCGTGCTAAAACAGGGATACGTTTAAAAAATGTTGCGGGCTCAGACTTCAGTTTATGAAAGATAAAATGTATTCTGTGTGCTGTCACGGTAAGATAGCGGTTGGACAATACCCTGATGTTTGTTTGCCAAAAAAAAGGAGACAAAAGTGGAGTGGTTTAGCTTTGCCCACGCCCACTGTTCCATCCGTGAGAAGAGAAGTGCACAAAATGGAGCGTGGACATCAAGCTGGGTTGCTCAGAGCGATCAGTTAAAAGCTTTAACTGCAGCCAAGCTCAAACCGGAAGAGTAAAACTCCAACACGTCTGCCTTCGTCCGGAGCCCATCACCCAGCGACTGAAGACAGGTGTCGTTAGGGAAACGGGCCCCACCTGTGGCACCCAGGAAAGCCCCGAGACGAAGAGAAAGAAGCATCCTGCAACTAGAAATGTGCAGAAAAGAAGAAATAATAAGGCCTAACGGAAAATACCACAAAACTAAAAATATTGAGGCCCCCTGGGGTGGATTAGCAAAGATCCTCTGGTTAGGGTGGGTAAAACCCCTGGATTTAAACACAACCATACACAGAGCTGGAGCTAGAAAGGACTGCGTCTAGGACCCCTGTTCTTCTCAGCGGTTGCACTTTTCTTGGCTTCAGTCTTTGAAACGGACCAGATGGAACAACGTTAATCAGAATCTGGAGCGAACGCCGCTAGCGCTCTTTCCCCCATCTTTCCCCACATCTGCAGCGATGCCAGCGGACTCACTTTTCCTGGCCAGAAAGCAACTCCTCGAGTAAGAAAAGAGAGATATCAGCCAATCGAACTGTGTTGAAAGCGTGTGGGTGTCCTGTCGGTGACCGAATGGATTTTTGTGAACGAGCGCCTTCTTTTTGGAAAAAATAAAAGAAAACAAGCAGAGCTCGGAGGACACGACTCTGGTGTCTCCTGATAAGATTCATACCAGGACCTGACGCTCGTCCTCATCTCACCCCAGGGGATGATGGGAGTGTGAGCGCCGATGGTTGACGCGCTAATCCGCCAGTGGCGCTAACGCCCCCCGGATGCGTGAAGGCTGAAGTGTCCTGCGCGGGTGGGTGGTCTCATTGATTTTAGCGCCAGGGCGATTAGCAGAGATTAGGATGACAAACTCTGGGTTGTGTTATTTAAAAAAGCATTATTAGCGCTTCATTTCACAGCACTTCCAGCCCCCGAAAGACGGGAACGAAATCCCAATTCCAAATGTTGACCTAAATCCTCGAGGCAAAAGGGAAAGTTGATGTTTTCACCGACGCAGACATCTGGGATGGAATCACTAGCACATGTGTTTTGGTGTCTTTGGCGCTCGGGCTACGGCTCCCCCGGTCTCTCTGGTCGAGCACACACCGTTCTTCCAACCATCACGTGACTTTTAGAGCAACTAAAGGTCGTTTGGAGCTGCCGGGGTTCAAAGGTCGACAGCCTCCTTGCACGAGTGAACCCAATCAACAGCCATTGAAGCAGGTTATCTGATGGCCGCTCACAGCGCAGCCTGCAGGCTTTTATTCCACATTATCAGCTCTTATCCGATCTGACGCAGTTCCAGCAGCTCTCCGGAGCCTCGCCCGCCCACGCGTGCGCGTTCCGCGGCTCCGACCTCGGGAGAATCCACAACGCGCCGAGCGGACGACACTTTATGCATTTTCCGCTCTTTGCTCCCTGTTAACGTGCCTGTTAGGTGTTTCATTAGCCTCTAGCCTGGTCCTCTGAAGGTCTGCAGAAGGTGTGAGGAGGAAGCTGAGGAGGTGTGGGAAACCGCCGTTTTCTGGCGGAGTAAACTGGGACCTGACGGTTTTCCTACCTGGCCCTCGGTGCTGTGTGTCAGCTGAGAGGCGTGGTGGCGCGAACCTCACCTCCCTGTGCTAAAGAACGTTTGCTAACCCTTGTGACCTGCTGGCGGGACTAGCGCAGCGGCAGGGAGGATCCGCTTTCAAGCGCTGCAATGGGGGAGGAAAATGTTAACGATGAACTCCCAGGACGTGCACAGAGGGGGGGCAAGGCGACACAACGTTGCCTGGCTAGCGACATGCGTCTGTTAAAGAGAGTGAATGTTGGTTAGCCGCTAACTGATCCAGAAGCTCCAGTGATCTGGGTCCATTTATCAGGTGAACCAGACTTGGAGAATGTCCCTGAATGCACCATTTCCTCTGTAAACTGGCTGGTTCGTGCAGTTGAAGGCAGCGCCTGACTGTCGGGGGGGGGAAACTGAGGCCTGGGGGCCACATGTGGCCCCATGAACTTTTTATTTCGGCCCACAGAGCCTTCACAATAATTTCTCTAAAAACCAAATATAGGGTGGAGGTTTGGTTAGAAAAAGGCTCAGACCACCCCTTCACCTAGCATGCTAACAAATCCTCTCAAGAAGGCGGGGTCAGACATCATTTGGAGCTTCATCCTCCATCTCTGGTTGGCAACAGAGGTTGACAGGTTAGCAACAAAGTGCAAGAATCACTGTGGGAGGAGAGCGGCGGCAGGATGAAGACGTGTTTATTTCAGCTCCTGTGATCAAGGCGCCATCTTTTTTAGCGAGCTTGCTCAGCGCGCGTCGGTGGGAACACCAGAAGTGACACTCAGAGCAGCTGAGCGTGTTTCTGCGTTGACAAGCAGGCGGAGGCTTTTATCTGCGCGTCGGCGATGTCAGGGGAGCTTGTCTGCCGAGTGCTCTGGGAGTACGAGTAGCAGAAGCCTCTGTTCGCTGTCTGCTAACATGCTAACCTCCGCGAGGCATCATTAGCGTGAGGCTCGGTCTGGGCGGAGAGGTGGACTTTCCTGTCCTGTGAAGACCAGGAGAAGCAAACGGAGCCCGGCCTCTGGCTTTTTTCTTCCTCCTGTCAGTCCGCTGTTGCTAACGCTTCTCTTTCAGCGGCACTCGGTTGCGTGTAGCCCACTAGCGTAGCCGAGTAACGAGGGAGAAGCAGACGGCACCGGTGTTTGTTTGTGTTATCCAAGTCCCATCGCACTTGCAGTTTCCCTGCAGCGCAGTCTGGCATGGACAGAATTAGCGCGCTTGGCAGTGGTTTTAAACGAGGCCCAGAGCTGCGCGCTTGCGCGCAGGCTGCCAGGGCAACCGCTGCGTCCTAGCGATGTAATGGCCTTCACCAGAAGCACCTTCTCCAGCTGGGTCCAACTGTTCAGAGACGTCCCAAAAGCCTCTCCTGCTTCTGGAGCTTCTGGCTCTCCTTCTGGAATGGCTCCTCCCTTTCCTTTCAGCTCTTTCATCTGGATCTCTTTCATGTCATCGTACTTTCTCTCCAACGTTTCTGCTGCTGGAACAGTGCAATTTCCCCGCTGTGGGACGAATAAAGATCTATTCTATTCTATGTCCACCAGCAGCTTCTGGAACTTCTCTGAGCATTTTCCTCGTCGGACGCGCTCGTGTCTGGAGTCTTCTGATTCGTTTTTTTTTTAAGCTGCGACTCCTTCCTCGATGCTTCTTTCATCTCAGCCTCATCTATTAAAGAAGAAAGAAATGAGCTTTTCTTTTTGTTGCACCGCAGCAGTTTAATTTTATTAGTTTTTGCTGATTTAAAAACAAGCCCCTAAAACCA
This sequence comes from Tetraodon nigroviridis, assembly GCA_000180735.1. Classification (NCBI taxonomy): domain Eukaryota; kingdom Metazoa; phylum Chordata; class Actinopteri; order Tetraodontiformes; family Tetraodontidae; genus Tetraodon; species Tetraodon nigroviridis. The sequence continues at coordinate 1,672,399 of CAAE01014528.1, read as the reverse complement.
TCACCTCACCTCTGATGTTTCTTGACGCTAACCGCTTGCCTCGTTTTTCAGCCGCAACAGCAAAAATCAAAGCATCAAAGGTGAATTTCTAAAAGATCAAAGCCAACAGGCAGATTTGACGTCACCACAGCGAAACCGACAACCAACAGGGATCCTGTTAATGAGACATTTGTCTATTCTTTTATAAGGAATTGAAAACTCATGATAACTGATAGAACCAATAGAAAGTGACAGGTTTGTAGACTTCCATTCCATCATTGGTTATAAAGTGAAAAAATAATTTAGCTGAAAGGAATTTCTGATTGTAGAATCTGTGTTTCACCTCCCTCCTCTCCCTTTCTAAAACACACACACACACACACACATCCAACTACGGCAGAGGTTGTTTGCCGCATTTAGCTGCCTGATAGCACGCGTCCTCTGGGTTACTCAGGGATTTAACAGACCAGTTAGAGTAAATCCGTCAGCCGGCGCTGTCGACGTGGTCACCGGTGCTGAGAACAGGCGCACCTCGAAAAAGGGCCAGAGTGTGACAGGAAACATGAAAACTGTCCTTCGGGGTCATATTTGACGTCCCAGGGAGACCTAATCTGTCGCTGTCAGACACCAGCGACGGCGGAGACACGAACACCGTCTGCTGCCGGTGGCGTCGTCTCGGCCCCAGCCGGGAGAGGCCGCCTCCGCCCTCAGAGGAGAGAGTCAGGCCCCGGAGAGCACCGGATTCTCCTTTATTGTCATGATTTGAGAGCCATTCATCTCCTCAAGCACCAGAATCACCAGGCCTCTCCGGGGAAAAGGAAGGGATTGAATTTTCTATTACGGTCAAGCGGAGGCAGGACGGCGTGCGGGGGAGGGGGCGGCGATGACGCCGTCTCCGCTGTGAAACAATAACGGAGCGGGGAACTAATTACCATGCTGAAGAGGCAACTATGGCGACGCTACTCGCAGTCAGGGGACAACAACCGCGTCTTGGTCTTCTCTGTCCATCAGGGTGTGGACGTGTCTGGCCACTTGTTTCCATGGAGACCTGGAAACTGTGAAGCTGATTTGGATCTCACACCGGCTCTGACAGAGGCGTCCACTCTGCTCGGTAGAGGTGTGCTAATGGGCTAATCGTCCTGTTTCCTGGAGCCACGAAGGCCAAGGGGCCCAGGCGGAGGAACCAGAGCGAAGGTATCGCCTCAACGACTGTCTGGGCCAACTGATCATTTGACATTGATCACGTCTGTCAGTGAGGAAAAATAGAAGAAGAACCTCCTCATGTGCAGCTCTTAGCTCCGGATTCCTCTCTTCCCCGTCTGGCTCCAGCAGTAATAGAGGAATTCGGACACTGTGAAATGAAAAATAGCAGCGTAGCCGAGCGTCGCTTCATCAATGTGAAACCTGCCAGTGGGGGCGGGACAGCCCCAGCTCCGCCGTCTGCAGACGCTGGTGATCCCTCCCACCGGGAAGGCTGCAGAGGCCGTCGCTGCTTGGGAGGCGCTTAACAACACCATCCATCACGCTAACACAATAGCTCAGACACCACCCTCCTGAGGAGCCATCATCACCACTGGCTTTTGAGCTGCCACTCACGCGGGAGGAAAACTGAGCGCTGGCGAGAGGCCGCGCTAGCTCAGTCGTCCACAAGAACCCAACAAAAGCTTTTAGTGTTTGGACATCTTATTCAATTAGCCTGAAGGGCCACATTGGGTTTTAGACCTTGATGAAGGTGCTGGTCAGGTGGTGCTGAAAACTAACCCCCCAAATGAGGATCAGAGGTTAGCTAAAAATCCTGCAACTTTTTCCAATCATGAATGACAACTCTCTTCATTTGGCTTTGTGGTCCGGATATAACAGTTCATCGGGCCACATGTAGCCCCTGGGCCTCAGTTTGCCCACCTCTATTCTAATTTGTCTCAATTGCAGGGAGAAGGCTGAATAAAAGGCTCTTTAGCGGCGCGGAGGGGCGGAGGACGTGTCGCAGCTTCAGCTGGTCGGTGTCGGCGCCTCTGCTCATCTCTCCAACAAGCAGCTCCCTCGCCGCGGCCCCACACGCAGCCCTCATCCATCTGCCTGACACGCGCTTCCCTGTTTGTTTTCTCTGGTCTGCGAGACGCCGCCGATGTTATTGAGCTGCGTTGACGGCTCTCCTCCTTTCATGCCAGATGAATCAATCACCCCTGCACGCGCGCTGCGCTCAGCGCTGCCAGTCTTCTCAACTTTAATCAGCGCTGGGGCTTTAGGAAGCGCTTTTCCTGCTATTTATGGCAAAAATAAAAGAGGTCTCTAGGAGTCGGGCTGCCAGACGCTTTGGCTGACCAATGATAAACACTCAGTCGTCTGGAATTACATCCTTAATTTGGATCCAACGTGTAAAAGCTGAGTTACTCTCTCAGTGAAGCTATTCTAGGTGAAATTGATGTGCTAGAGCGCATCTGGAACGCTCTTCAATTCCAAACAAGTCCTTTAGCAGTAGAAAATCATCTCTTAAACCATTTTAATGTACATAAATGAACAAAAATTCCGGTCCTTGCTTGGCATCCCAGAGTAATGGGGAAAAAAAGATCATTTCTTACAAAAACAGCTCCACAAGTTGCTTTCAGGCGTCTTCCTGTGTTGTGACGATGAGCAGAGGGTTCCTGCGAGGACTCGGCTCCAACAGAGTCCCACCTCCGCTGCGCCCTGCGCTGGTGTCCGCGCCTCTATCGGGTGATGAAGAGCCTCCCTCTGCGTCCCTGAGGTGCTGGGAGATTTTCAGCTCCCCCAGCTCCTGGATCAGCTGTCTGCAGCCATGCGAGGCTGAGGGGAGGGCGTCTGCCGCCCTCGCTGCTGACACCAGCGTGCTGCCGGGCTCCTGGGGGACGGGAGGACCAGAAGAGCTGCCGCCACCTCCTCCTCCTCCTCCCACCTCGTTGAAGTCTGCACAGCCGTCTCCTTCTGCCTCAGATGCTTCGCTCTCCTCAGACGAACTGCTGCTGCCGCTGCTGGATATCGACTGACTCTCTCCAACTCCCTCCTCCTCCTCTTCCTCCTCCTCCTCCTCTTCGTCTTCTACCACCATTCGCGCTGCAGCTTCCAGCTCCTCCAGCTCCAAATCCAGGTCTTCTTTCCTCAGCGTCGCCTTTTTTAAAGTGGCCGTCAAGGCTGCCATCTTACTGGACCTGGAGAGGAACCAGCGGAAAAGTTAGGAAGGCAAAATCTGTGCCGCTTTGATCAGGAAAGAGAGACATCAGAGACATCAAGCTGCAAGAGAAGAAGAGGCGGAATATTGATGGACTGGCACCGCGTGCTAAAGACATAGCCACGGGATAAAATCTAATACCCATTAGCCACGTCCCATGCTCATCTGAATGCTAAGTAGGCCGCAATTTGCTGATGCGCAGGAGGGCTCAATGAAATATGGAAATATGGATGTTTAATAATGTAGAGAGATGAGCGGCGCTGATGCGCAGCGCTTCTCTCTCCCCCGCTGCTGCTCTCCCTGTGAGAGGTGATAAGAGACCAGAGCGATTACAGACAGAGGCGAACTCAACCCTCTCCGCCTCGACGTGCAGACACGCGCCTGCTTTTCACCTCCGCATCCGAGAAAATCAGGAGGAACAGCAGAATGTCAGCACAACACTGAGGGTTGGACTCAGGTTAGCGGACGTTCATGCACAGATGGGACATGAATGATGATCAAGGACACTTGTGTATAAGACATAAACTTATACACAAAATACACTTTTCAGAAATAGCAAAGAGTAGGATGCAGTTAGCCTAGCATAATAGCACAACATTGCTGCTGCTGCAGCTGCTTCAAAGGAAACATTTGGTCTCTGCCAAAAGTCAGCAGATCGGAGCAGAAACAGCAAGCTAAGCTAACGATAATTAGCAGCAATTAACAGAAATCAGTGTGATCCACGACTGAGAGAAATCTGCTAACACGCTTTGTTCAGCACTGGCCCCAAGCCCAAGAAGGGGTAAGGAAGAACGTGTTTTACTAAAGCGGGAAGGCAAATGCAAGTTTCTGACCCACCGAGCTACGGCTGGACCCCCTCATCAGGAGCCTTTAAATTACGCAGATAAAGTCCGATTCACTGAATAACAACGTCCTCACGGCACATCAAAAATCCGTGCTGTAGTCTCAGTTTTATGGTGACGCTGCTGAAATCACAGCCTAGACAGAAAGCGAGAAGAGAGAAAGGGGGTTTCCATTGTTGTGGGACGTCCTCCTACACGACCCCATTTGTGTAAAGCCATGGGTTTGTTGGGAGACGACCAGCGCCTGCACATTTCTCACACTGGGAATGCCCGCCGCGCTGCCAAAAACTTAAGTGGTAGCTATTCATCCCTCAGTGCACTTAAGACGTGTGTGCCGCCCCCATTGCCATGGTGATTACAAGGTGACCTCTCTGGGTCACTGCAATTCAGCCTCCATCCATTCAGGCTGGGAGAATGTGTGTGTGCGTGTGTGTGCGGGGAGAAGCTGCAGCTCAGCTGACATTCACTTTTCACACTTGGTTCCTGGTGCCCTCTCTGGCCTAATTAACCCTCTGCTGAGCACCAGGGTGGCTCCTCGTTACCTCGCGGCTCTAATGAGTTCCCTCTTCTGCTAAGCAGAGCGTCCAAAGAGGAAGAACATAGAGACTCGATTCATTTACGCCTCAGGAGAGACGGTGTGAGCAGATCAGAGCGTCGCCACTTTGTAAGGATGCGTGTTGAGCCCTGCTGACGGAGCTGGGGGATGTGGAGGACGCAGCGCCGGCGTTTGTCACATGCACATTGATCCAAAATGGCTCTTGGCGGGTTACTGCACCGCTGCTGCACTGTTTCAAACAGCGGCCAAAGATTCTTCTGCAACTTGCCAACTCGTGATACGGAAGAAACCTTTAAAAAGTCCTCGCTGACATGCAACAATGAAGTAAAATCTCAGCCTAGAGAATCTGAAAATCCACCCAAACGCACCCCTTAGGGCAGGAAACGTGGGAAAGTTGGCATTTCAGATGAAAAATGCAGAACCTGTGAGCAGAACTGAATTGTTCAGACTGATGTTACCCACAAAAAAGGAGCTGGAAGAAGCTGACGAGCACCTGCAGCAGCACCTGGAGCCACTTGCAGGTCCGAGGCTCTAGAAGAGCCAGATGGGGGTTTCAGGAGAGTCTCCTGCAGCTCCGCCACTTCAAACGCTGCCCTGTATTCTCTTTCCCCCGTGGGAAGTCATTATTGAGTTAGCATTGGGGAGGCGCGCTTGTTTTTCCTCCCCTTGCCCGCGCTGTGGTGGGAGAAGCTTAAACTGCGGCTTTGTCCTGGAGGGGGAGGGAAAACTGTACGCCATCCATTGACTACTGCGCCGCTGTTGTGGTTTACTTTGATTAAACCGAGCGGAGGTGGCTTTTTTTGTTTTTTGAGCAAGGCTGGGGAAGTCCTGGCGACACGACTCGCATCTGTCTGCGCGAGTCTTTGGAGGAGAATGTGCAGTAGAGGTGATACGTGGGCGCGGGCGTGAGTGCACGCTCCGTCAGAGATGTGGGGGGGATTAAAATCCGACATTAATTTCATCAGACTCGCGGCTCGCTGAAAGGGCAACTCATTCGCCAGGTCGGGGCTCCTCCAAACGTCTCACATAAAGCTCATCTTCAGACGCAGAAATCTGTGAAACGGGAGCGGCAGAATTCCTCGCTCTGGCTCAGAAACGCTTCTTTCTCTCACTGGGCGACGAAATCTGCCAGTCTGCGGCGCAGGAATCCAGAGTTACAAAAATAAAAGACCATTTCCTCATTTCTTCCCCTCTGCTGATGTAATCTTTCAGGTATGAAATCCCCCGCATCGTCGGCTCCGCTGTATCACCGATGCCAGAAGGAGGTAATTAGGAACATTTAATTAACAGAAAAAGAAGGAAATTTTACAGATTCTCTCTAAGATGAGCATCTGTATTGAAGACTACTGAGCAGCGGCCTCATGCTGAGAGCAAGTCTGTCCCTCTCATCCCTGAAAGCTGGGAGACATTTGTATCTTTGTTCTGCCTGGCGGGGCCCCCTTAATCCTCCTCAGCACTGAGGCTAACTCACACACTCACACACACACACACGCACGCACGCACGCACGCGTCCGACTGCAGGTCTGACACGCTGGCCTCCATACTTGACCTCGCTGGCCTGAGATCTTCTCCCTGCAGCAGCCGCATCAGTGCAGCCTGAAATATCTGCTGTCAGTCATTCACGCGCCGCTAAATAAGACACAGCGGCGAGGCGCAAGGATGCAAATTATGTTGTCAGTGGCGTGCACCGCCAGGGCTGTCATTCCAGTGATCCCCCTCCGCTTACTTCAGTGAAATCAACACCACTTCACGCAGCCGAGGGCCTGTCCGTCCAGCTGCACCGATCCCCAAACGATCAGATTCGCCAATGAAACTCAAGTCCAAAGCCGCTTTGTGAAGTAACACAACGGCAGCCGTGGGAGCGTGCTCGGCGCTGGCTGCTGCGAGGACACGCTGGCTATTCTCCAGGACTTCCAAGAGGAGCCAAGACGTCCGAGTGGCCCAGCTCGCATGTCTTTGCAGCTCTGCAGGATCTCCGAGACCTGCAGACCTTCAGAAGCACAGCCCCAAACATACATCTGGGCTGGCTGCCGCTGCTGCTGCTGCTGCTGCTGCTTTCTAACCACTGTTCTGAGACCGAAATCTAGTCCGGAGAAGAACGGATGATGATGTGTGAGGCTTGGAAGGAGCACTTTGAGGACTTTTATTAAAAAATGTGATTGAAAATCTGGAGAATTGAAGATAACTGCAAAAGAGTCCCACATGAAGAGAGCTGCTTTCTAGATTTCAATGCATGCTGTGTGCGTGCTTGTGTGTGTGTGTGTGTGTGTGTCCGTGTGTGTGTGTGTGTGAGGGGGAGCGGAGTGCATGCCCTGCAGCTTAAATCACACTGAAGCCTTTACGAGGCTGTAAATTTCAGACTGGTGTCTCGCCAGTTGTTGCAACTTTAGCAGCAGAAATGCATGTGACAGGACGAGGAGAGCGGCTAAATCAACCTCCCGGCCAACACGCGCTCATTAATTGCCCCGTCTATCAAGTGGAGCTGATTGCCTTCGCCTCATCAGTGGCGAGCGCTGACACGATACAGAAACGGTGCCGTGGGCTACAGATCGCGTCTCATAGCGACGCGCTGCTAACGGAGACGAATGGCTAAAGGGAGGATGAAAAATCCAGCGTATCTCATCCTCTTTCAGTGGAGAAAACAACGACGGCGCTGTCTGTCACCACACCTATCGGATAACAGGAGAGAAAAGTCGCATTAAGCTGCGTGTCTGACAGCCGAGGAGAGCTAGCAAACCTCAGAGCAGGGCTGAATAGCTCCACCAGCCATCTGAGGAACGCGCAGCAGCCTGGAAACAGGGATGTAGCTTTCCTCCCTCCTTCACTCACAAGGAAAAACACACAAAACATCAGGTGAAACACAACTCAGCTGCAGCTCGGCACCACCACAGCAGGGTTCGACCCTTTTAATGATGGATGCGGCGGGAAGCAGGAGTCAGCGCACTAGGTCAATCCGACAAGCCATTCAGGAAAGGAGAGGGAGTGCTCTGGTGCCCTTCGGCTGGGAAACCACTGACAGGATGAATCTTCGCCCGCTTAAGTTGTCGGATCGGTTTTAAAGTAGGTTTTTCTTGGAAAAACCCAACAACCACAAATTCAGTGGCCGGTTTTTCTCAGCTGCTAAGATGGAAGCATCTGTAATACCTCTGAGAGCTGAATTCAAAACTTCTGCTTGGGAAAAAAAAAACAGAAATGAGAAAGTGGGGGCGGTGCGGGCACTAAATCCCTGCAGACCTTTTATCGCGTCTGCATCTGGGCGCCGAGCCTACAACATGAGGCGCACATTTTTCAGCTGGGCTCTTTCCAGACGAGCACACCGCTTGGCTGAACTCTGGCCAAGAGTAAAACACAGCTCATTACAGAGTAATGCGCTCGCAGACCCGCATTGGAAATGTGTAAGCAATTGTAAAATATGCAGGAGGAGGATGAGGAGAGCGCCGGCCAGCCTCCGGAGCCGGTTTGCGTCTTTGCCTGGTGGAGGGTTGCGGCCCTGAGAAGCTCCAGCGCGCACGCGATTTAAGTGCTTCATATATGAGCACAGATGGTTCTTGAGCGACTCCGCGGTGGCACTCAGGCACGCCGTAATGGAGACAAAAGGCCGCATTTCTCACCATTCGCTCATGCGCTTGGCTCAGCTGCAACAGATGATACATCCAATCATCTCCTCCAAAGTACTAATGCGTCTCAGGGATCCGAACGCATTCTCCTGGGAGTGTAATTCTCCAGGTCTTCGAGGCGTGTGTGTGTGTGTGTGTGTGTGTGTGTGTGAACTTACTTGACCCTCTGGATCCAGATGCAGTAATCGCTGGACGTAGAGGTCGTTGAGGATGTACGCAGAGCTCGTTCTCGCTGAAGACCCTGTCGAACGTCCAGCAGGCACTGTCAGCGACCAGCAGGCACTTCCCTGGGCAGAGGAACACCAGGAAGATGAACAGGAAAAAATACAGCCTTATTTCTGCTCTGTGCTGGGATGTGACAACATGCTGCAGCTGCTGGACGGGCTCTGCAGGCATCTGAAGCCTCGCACTCATTGTTCCATGCATGAAAGCGACAGGATCACAGGGAGAAGGTGCAAGCTGCAGAGAAAGTTGATCCGTACGCTTCAGACTTTCAGCTCAGATAAAAGAGAAGTCTATTTTTAGTCTGTAAAGACGCACTTTTGTGATCAGTCCAAAATAGCTCCGAATCGTTCTGCTTTTCCCCTTCATTCAAATCAGTTGTGTGAAAGGTTGCGCGTCATCACTTCGGCTGCGAAGACATTTTCACCACTGGGGGTTCACTCACGCAGACAGCAGCAGCAGCAAACGCCACCGTTTCATCCGAAAGTAACGACAACCAGGACTTTTGCCACAGTCGCTGGAAAACGAGTGAAAAGATTAGGAGAAAAGCACCTGGATGAGCCTGAGGGAAAGTGTTTACATAGATTCCACCGCCGACTTTTGGAAAACGTCTCAACACTGGCTCATCCGCCGCATGCAGACACAGCTGCTGTGTCTGTTTTATACCACATCATTTAATCCAAGAATGTATTTGCTAAAAAAATAAAGAAAAAGGAATCGTTCTTCTCTTCCTCCTCAGGGTGAAATCTAAATTTTCCTTCCAGTCAACACGTAAATGTTTCTGTTGTCCCTGAGCTGGCATCAGATGCAAATTTCATCCTGGCACCAGCTGCGTTTTTTTTGTTGGTTTTTTTTCCCAAGGCCAGTTTGATTTTAAATTCACGCTGGTGAGAAAGCTGGGTGGACGCGTTTTCCTTACATAAACCACACAAAAACAAAAGAGAAAAACTGCTTTTATCAGAATTCCGTCAGCTTATGCTGGAGTCCTACGTGTGAGCTGGAGGTTCTGGACCAGGACTGTGACGGATCCGCTACCCAAACTCCCCGACTGAGGCCAAGGCCTCCCTGAGCCGTACGCACGGACACGGCGCTGCACGCAGTCCAATCACAACAAACAGCAGATCGCAGAAGGAAAAAAGCTGCAACATTTGATTCTCATTAAAGCACGAGGCTGCGTTCAGGGAACTCTGCCCTTGGATTCAGGACTTGGACCACTAACGCGTCCTCGCCTCCAAGATTCGACTCTTATTTTTATATTCAAACAGTTCCTCTCTGACAGGACGTATAAAAAAGCATTTATGTTATTTCTGGTTCAAATTCTTGTGCAATAACCCAAAGCGGGCTAATAAGAGCAGATAATCAGGCGGTAAGAGCAGCCGGTGGCTCCAAAGCTGTGATTTGTTTTTCAAGGCTGCAGACGTGCACCAATTCAGCGGTGGGTGTGAAGGAGGCAAACAAAAAGATCTTCTTTCTTTTATTGTTTTCTGTGGAAAAAATGAAAGCTTCGCTTTTCCAAAAGCAGCAGAGGGAAAATGAGTCAGAACTGCTTGTTCTATCAGGCAGGATTTGCGAGCGATTCAGTCACAAAAGGACGGAGACGTTTGTATCAGTTCAGAGCGACCAAGTTTCCGTTCATCACTTCTCCGTCGCAACGCTTGACTTTCATAAAAACACACGTTATTAAGGGTAAGTTTCAACTTCGATGGGGCAAAATCTAACTAAATCCTGTGTGTTTCCCCTTTGCTAAATGTAAACCAGGAATTCCCCCAAGATGCGCCTATTAAAAAGAAATATTGAAAAAAAAAAGTCCTTTCTTACAGGAAATCATGTGCCCTTTCACCCCCTACAGACTTAGCAGGCAAAATGTTGCAAAGTAATAAATGACGGAATGACTGAAGAAATGGGGTGTTGTGATCTTTGAAACGGTGTGTTTTTGACGAATAAAATCTAACTTCTGCCACTACAGTTTTTACAGGATCTAGAGGAACTTGTCCTGTACGACTGTGATGGGATGTCGAAGTCATAGTAGACAATACTTGTCTCTTCCTCAGAGACTAATAAAGCAGTGTGAAGGCTCCTCCTCACTCACTCCTCTCTTAGCTGCAGTGTGCAGTTAAAGCAAGATGGAGGAGCTCCTTGGAGAAGCTGTTCAAAGCCTGTGTACGGTTCCCTCAAAGGCCTCGACCCAGGGCGTTCCCTTAACAAGCTTGTTGTACTATAGCGCATGAATGTTTGAGCTGCCTAATTCAAGTGGATGAGAAGGCAAACACAGTTTGTGTTTTCATTAGCTTCTTTCTGACAAAAGACTGTGTGTGTGTGTGGAAATCGCTCTAGTGTTTAAATCATTAAAGAAAGGCACTTGTATACAATGTGGGCTGTGATTTTTAAGTAAAAATAAATGCTGATATAAAAAAAATTGTGAATAATTATGGTTCACTTTAGAACAAAGCCCTTTTTTCCGGAGGAAGAACGATGCTGTTTGAGCCGTCAGTGAGCCCTGGAACACAATCCAGTCTTAGGAGCAACATGAGAGATTACAGCAGAACAGGAGTTTCTGAGGTAAAAGAAACAAGGTGTGCAGCAGAGAGCTGCACGCGTCGCCTAATCAACTCATCTCCTGACTTAATGGGCCGCAGCGTTGCTAATCTGCAGCTTAAAGGGCCTTTAAATTGCTGTCATTTCCCAACGTTAAAACCATCACAGGCTGTATAATCCCGGCTCCCCGCGCAGGCGGGCGTGTTTACACTGCGCTCGTCTGCGGGGGATTTTGATTTAACGATTACGCCGAGCTGAGCCCGGTCCCCGCTGACGGTTGAGTCCCGGAGGAAAAGCGGCAGTTTGGCCTCTCTCTTCACGAGCTGCAAGCATATCAGAGCTGCAGCGCTGCAGCGCTGCGAGAAGACAGCGTGAGGACAGGCTGATATTCTGGCTGCGAGTCAGCGCGGAGCGTCTGGCACGCGGAAGAAGTGTGAGAACCATCTTTTTATTATTGTTATTTATGATGGGAAGATTGAAAAAAAAAAAAAAAACAAACCAAAAAAAGCATTTAGAGGCAATTAGCAGCTAAACAGCCTTGCAGAAGGAAAAAGAACCCAGGAGGAGATTAGATCAGGTTCCAGCTAACAAGGCTGACAAACTATTGTTGTTTCATTGAAGGGAATTAATGTTATTGTTGCAAGGGGAGCAACTTGACAATAGTGCCACAACGGAGGTAAAATCACGCTTGATTTAGTTTCGCCACTGAAGAGGTTTCCCCAGCCTGTGTTCTCTTCATCCTTCTCACACGTCTTATGGATACAAACCGGACGGACAGGATTTCTACTTTACTTTTGTCATTTTAGTGATAGAAAAGCACTTTTGTGTGTGTAAATATGAGCTTGAGTGGAGCTCTTGTGAGACTCACCTGATTGTAAAATCTTGGTTGCATCACCAACAGCTGCGGAAACCAGCCCAAAGTGCCTGAAGAGTGGGTAGCACAAAACCCTCCGTCCAAAGGAGACGAGGACATCCTGCAAGGAGCCGTACGTCTGCAGAAAACAGGTTCCTTTAGGTTGGAGAAGGCCGAGACAATGAAACCCCAGTTTCTGGTTCTGGCTGCGGAGCGCCGGCTCAGACTGGCGTGCGCCGCTGCAGCGGCTGCCGTGCTAATTGCTCCTAACAACTCCGCATTTACAGAGCTGGCAAAGTAGCTTTCACAACTCCCTAACACCTTTCCAGGCCCGGCCTGTTAATTGCTGCTCCTCTTTAATCACTTTGTTCTCAGACTTTGGCTGCACTAATGGACTGCCTGGAGACATTAACACGACTTTTATATCTCTTTTATGTTACTTTCTCCTCTCTTCTTTGTGGCTCGTTAAGGAGTGCCACGCGTCTGCGCGTGTGTGTCATCGGGGATGCTGCGTTCCCTCAGGCTTCTTTAGCAGGAGTGTAAATAAGGTCTGATGCTGCCGCGGAGGCGCACACCGGCACAGTCAACCGAGGACAAGTAAACAGGCAGCAGATGGAGGGGGGACAGGGATGGCGGGGAGATAAGGCGGCTGGGGGAAGCACAACGCCGGGCATAAGTGAGCCGGGAGACAGCCGCAGCATAATAAAGAGGCAGCAGAGCGGCAACACGCTGGCTGTCAAAGATGCTGAGGAATCTATTGTTGAGGAGGACGGCAGGCAGATAATCTGGTGCCGAGCGAGCCGGTCTGCCGGTGCTGACTGACAGGAGCAGACTGTCTTAATCCACGGTCACCGCCACAGGAGGCGGCGAAAAACGAGAAAGGAGTCGTCTCCTCGGCCTCCAGCGGGGCGGGAGCCCAGCATCATCATCATCATCATCGACCTCCACGATCCCAGCACATCGTTGGTGGTTCCCTGAGGCTTTAGCATTTTTCATTTGAATGCGGAGCGTTTGCTGGTATTCGTCTTACAGGACGCCTCCACAAAACGCTCGTTTGACACTTTCCTGTCACATGTTCACAGCTGACTTGAGCAGTGGATGGTTGAAACCTGACAAACAGTCTGTCACAACAGGCGTCAGCCACAGAAGGAGGCGGAGCTCCACAGCTCTTCCCTGCTGTTCTAACGCATTGACGGGGCATGTTTCTTAGCCGACGACCATTTTGAAGCAAAAACAAACGTCAATTTGTCCACCGACCACGTGAGGGCAAAGCGCTGCATGCAGACACGCAGCCATGCTGCTGGCAGACTGTGCACACGTGCTGAATGAGAAACACCTGTTAGCGCTGTCACCAGTCGGTTAATAAGCCGTGTCCAATCGATCCGATCGACAACCTCCCTGCCGTTGACCCTGAGGCGAGCAGGAGCGACGCGGACAGAACACAAAACATTTAAATTGGAATCAGCGCCAGGGACCTGGCTTCCTGGAAATCTGAGCTGTGGCGCAACCGTCGGTGCATTGACACAATATTCGTTCTGAAATGCAAAATGTGCCATTTTAATCACTCGCTCCTGCCTTTCTTGGTTTTCTCATTGTTCTTTTTCTGCAGGCGTATCGTAATGATCATACAGCAGTCTTTGTTTGTGTGTGAAGGTGACTCACCTCCAGCCAAGAAAGGGTGCCGCTGAGCTTTCTAATGGTCCAGGGAGACTCCACCTGCAGAGTGGAAAAGGACCATTTATCATCACATTTACGGGAGATGAGATCAATTATGTTCTCCTCTGAGGCAGCGACAGCGAAATCCCCCCAGAAATTAAAATTTCCAGTGTCATTCCAGATTCCGCAGTCCGCATTCACACATTGCTGGGTGTGTTTTTGACACCGATCTCCGCCGTGTTCGCCTCGTCTTTCCATGGCTAACTAACCGCAGCGACACAAAGAGGTTTGAGCTGAGCTCTCAGATCTGCCGGTAATCTCTTAAAGCTCTGAATGAAGTGGAAGGAGGGGTGAAGGATTTGAGGAAAGAAAGCTTTCTCATCCATGGCTAAGTGCTGCTCAGAGGGGTTTCCTCCGTCCGCATACGGTCACTCACGGTGTGCTCGCCCTCTGTTGAGCGCACTTCATAGCAGTAAGCTAGCAGGATGTCCAGCAGGCTCAGCCATGCTTGGGAACGAGCCGCCTTGTCCAGCAGGTAGGAGCGGTTGCTGAACTTGCGCAGCTGTTCCTTCTCCTCGTCGGTGAACGCCACAGCTGTGCAGACACGGGACAGAAAAGACAGACAGAGGGCTTGTAATGAGGTTTTCTCTGAGGTCAAGCCCTCCAAACGCTAATGCTTTGGGGAAATTCATCAGTGCTGTAACAATTCTTAGAAAATTCTTGGTAATGTAAGAGAGCGGAGTTAGTTCTGCTGAGAGAAACGTCAGGAGTAATGGGGGGAATAAATGGAAAGAGCCAGGGGCAAACTGTGCCTGGTTGAGCAGAACATGAGGACAAGAAGCGAAACCAGCCCAACCGGTCTACAGTAAACCAGTGAGTTGCAGACAGCAAATCAAACGCAAACTCATTTGCCTGCGTTTAAACAAGACAGGTCTCTATCATGTGAAAGTAACTCAAGACTCCCATGATTCTTTGTCCTCAGTGGCTGTTTCGACTTAGTGGGGGGAGCACAGAAACCCACTGATCCCACTTAAGTGCTCATGTGTACACAAAAGTCTCCAGAACACTGTGTACCTCCACAGTTTCCCCCTTTCTGCACCAGCGGAGGAGATTCCCTGCACGGAGCACGTCACGTGAACAAACTGCTGGTATTAGCTGTGCAAAAACACCATTTCTCTCTGCAGTCTGCAGGCATATACAGTCCATACGTCAACAGGCACAGACGCACGCACGAGTTTAAAAAGCTCTCCGCTGCATTAAAAGGAACGGAGCTCTACCACGGAGATTCCTGGTGCATTACATCAGGATTTAACTCCCTGCAGACCCTCCCTGACAAAACACACACACATACACACACAAAAGGCCTGGTGTGCACCCGACCTGCGCACTCTCTGGTTCTCTGGAAGGTGGATTTGCAGTCGGTCTGCTGAGGGTTTACTCGGCGGCCACATTCATTTATCTGCTCCGTGTAGCCACTCAGTTCTAATGGGCGCTGGCACATGAACGCTTTAACTGATGGCAAATTAATTTCTGACCTAATTCGTCCAGTTGGAACGGCAGCCTGGCTCTCCTCTTGGCTCAACGAGCCAGATGGCCTGATGGCATACCGTACGCTGGCCTCAAATACTGTTAAACATGGAAAAAAAACCACCACCCTGACAGAAATGAACAACTGTAGGATGGAGACAGGCAGATGGATTGTTTTTGCGTGCACACACACAAACACTCCATACAAACCTGGGACCTGGGGTTTCGCTCACTGTGGCTAAGGTCAGGTTTCCAAACGCAGCCATAACAACACATGACAGGTAAAGAGGCGTCCAGCCGTCAGCAGCACTTAGCACCTTAGGACTGGAACCCAAGGCTCCGGCGGACAGCTGCGGCCTGTCAGGACACCGACACCCAAGCCACTGGTGTCCACATGCATCTGTCAGACGTACGTCAGGCTACGCAGCAGTTAGCGGAGGAGGGCGGAGGTCCAAAAGGCCACCCGGAGGAGCTGAAGCTGCCACTTTGATTAGAAACCAAACAGTTAAAACCCTGAGCTTGCCCTCAAGATTTGATGGCAAAGCTGCTTGATTCTCCCGACTGAAGCCGCTGCTTAGTCTGCTGGACCTGTCAATCAAGCCATTAACTTTAATTTGGCCCATTTATCTGCGGCGGTGCTCCTGACTGCGGCGCTCTGTCTCAGAATTCAAAATGAGGCGCGGGAGGCTGCAGAGCCACGGGGAGCCGTAATGAGCAATCGGGGGCTAAACTAATGGCCTTTGCATTGAAGGCTGACGCCTGCTTATCAGCCATCGGGCCCGTATGCTATTGTGTAGGCAGCCCCCCCCTTCCTGTCGTGATGCTATCAGTTTAATCTAAATCCCCTCTCCAGAGCATGACACCAATACACTAAACATGAGCTACATGAATAGACAAGTACTTATGAGCAGTGGAAACGCTGGAATTAGCAGGATGTTAAAAGGAGCCGGATGGCGTGATTAAATATCTCTCAGTGCTGACACTTCACAAGCTAACACTCCGCTGCGGTACGCCAAATTCCGAAATGAAGCCGAGAGGCTGCAGCCGAGCAGCGGCGGCGGCGCGTCTCAATTGAAGTAAATGAGTCATCGATTTGAAATTTATAAGAGGCGGCGTGGAGAGGCAGAGCCGAGGAAGAGAGCAGACAAAAAAAGAAAAAAAGCAGATATAAATATTGTCTTTGAGCCTTGATATTGTCAGCAGAAGTTGGTCAGCAGGCAGCAGGGAGAGTGATTGGGGAAGGGCCAGGTTTAACCTGTGGTAATGGCAAGTGTCTTCCTGCTGAAGGGCCCCCGGGCTCTCTGGGAGGCAGACGCTCACCACCCGACCTTCCCCGAGCAGAGGGCAGAGAAAAACACTCATCTGTCCTTTGGGGATTAATATATAGTCAGAGAACAATGTCAGTGCCTTGCAGGCACAAGTCACAACTAATAAATTCAGCGTGGAGCGCTGCGTTTACAGAACGTCCAGTCAATAACAATCAGTGAACGTTGCGCGACTGGGGGCCCTGGAAATGATCGAAGACCCACGTCTGCAATGATTTACGGAGAATTCAATTAAAAAAGCAGCAAGATAACATGTTTCCTTATCTTTAAGTTTCTTTGGAGCATTAAAAACAACTTTAGTATCAGGACTGTGAACAGAAAAGCTCAGCTCACCAGCATCTCCGTTGTTTTCTGCGGAGGGACTCAGCTTTGCCCACCATGGCACAAACTTCAGCAGTCCTTTAATCTCATCGTCCTCAAACAAATCGGCCCTTTAACGAGAGGTAGACGGTCAGCTCCGCGTGCAGAAGGGACTCGGCATCCAGCCTGACTCACAGATAATGATCAGGGGAGAAAGCCGAAGCTTCAGCCTCCAGCCGGGCCTTCCTCCTCTCTGCCGCCGTCGTTTGCTCCGGGTTCTTCACGTCCGTCACGTCGCTCAGTTCCTCCTGTTAGGAGAGTCCAGGGAGCTCAGCCGCCATCCTACTTCAATGGAAAGCCAGAAAAAGGGAGGAAGAGCCTCACCTGTAGCCTCGCAAACACTCCGGACCTCTTGTTGCCGAAGCCGTACATCTGCATGGCGCCCAGCTCCTCCTCTGGGGTCTCCTGATAGACCTCCTGTTCCACCTGCCAGTCAAACTCTTCCTCATCATCCTCTTCCGCATCTCCCGTTCTTTCACCGTCTCCTTTAGAAACAATAGGATGTTACCTCAGTTAATATCCCAGCACCAAATGTGCATCCACGGATCTGCCGTCTGGTTTTACTTGCCTGTGTTCAATTCCTCAACCAGCGGTTTTGCCGATCGGGAGCCTTTTGGGGCCAGCAGACTCGTTAGCATCTGAAGCCCGTCAAAGTGTTCTCCAGCTGTCTCTTTGGGGACTCGGAGCGTGAAAAGACCTGGAAGCGGACAGCATCTGAACTGAGGCGTGATTTTAAAGCAAACACTCTTCTGCACAGCCCTCCTACCTCATCCCTCCATCCGAGCAACAGATTTTGTTTTCACAGCCCTCATAAAGTTTCACTGCACCCGAACGGCAAAGCTCGCCGGTGAGAGACAGGCCTAACGGCGGGGGCGCAGAACTGAGGAGCTGGATCTTAATGATGGCTCATTAGGAGAGCAAACAAGGACAGTCGTTAGCGGAGCTTTATTAGCAGATGTTGAAGGCTTATTTGCTCTCAGCGTGTTAAACCGGTCCGTGGTGTCACAGTCCACGAGGCAGATGCCATTTAAAGACGGCTTTAATCTAACCCATTGCACGCAACAGAACGTCATGGACCAAGCGGTATCGATGGCAGCAGCCGGTCCTTTCACTCGCCTGTCTGTTTTTCTTCCCTTTCAAAACAGCTACATGGACGCTCCATCGCTAAACACAGAGATGACAGTCTGACAGCTCATTATGACATTACAGACGGCTCTTTGCCCTTTGAACGTGATGAACCGAGCTCTGACTGGCTGATGATGCTCCAGGGATCCGTCAATGACAGCTACTCCACCCACACCAGAGGGACCAGCAACACCGATTACTGGTTTAGCGCTAAGTGACCGTCCTGGTTTAGATCATTTCTCTCTGTAATTGTTCTGCGGTAGGATTTTCTAATCCCATCCCAACTCTAATCTCCATCTTTAAACTACCTCCGTAAACTGTTTCAAAAGGACACAAGAAGGAGGAGTGCTGCAAACGCAACCCTGCTGTTTAGTGTGTAAACATCAAAACAGAGGAAAATCAAGTCAAGGAAAAGCATACAAGTGAAGCAACAATTTCCTCTGTCACCATCATTATAGGAGCGGTTTGGAACCACCTGGAATAATTTAATTATATTCTGTTTTTACCTTCATTCCCTGCAGTTCCCAAGTCTGGTAATGTTGCATGACTTCACAACACCTGATGTAGCGGGTAAAACCCGGCTACGAGGATGACCTATTTAGGTCTGAACCCTCTCAGCTGGGGTTCATGTCATCAAAAACATTTCCACAGTGTCAGTATGTGAAAAAACTGCTCTCCCCTCTCAGAGATAAACGTCATCAGATTCAACAACGCCAGAGGGGGGAAAAAGAACAAGTTTGAATGCTTGGTGGAAAAGAAACCAACGAAAACGTACAACTACTTTCTTTTGTCTCTGAGCCATGAAATGACAAACACAGAGCAAATATTAAGGATATCAAGGTGTATTTTCCAGCTTTTGTTTCTGCCGGAGAGGTTCACAGTCACGTCGTAGAAGTTATAAAGAACTTTACTGCAACCTGTAAAACCCCGATCGAATGAGGAGGGAAGCTGCAGCTGGAGGGACTCTAAACTTTATATCACAGTTTAAAGTCACATCTTTGCACCAGTTAGACTCCAGATGCCCGTTTCAGTGCTGCGACTGCACAACTGGAAGTCACAATTTACAACACTGCTGTGAAAAAAACGTATTAACTCTGCCTAAGATAGCAATATTCATTCAACAATCCATTATTATAAAACACAAAGATAAAGTATACTTTGAAGAGTATATATCAGCCTACCATCATCAATGCTGAATTTGGCCGTTTCTCTTCCATCCTCAACTATTCTCCCTGGAAGCGTTAACCTAAAAACAGATGGTGATAGTCAGCAAAAGTAATAATTAGAAAAACACTGTTTATCTACATCGTCATCTTAGCTAACTCGCCTGAGAAAGTAAGGTTTAGCGTAGAATTTAAGGTCGGTTCCATCGATGTAAAGGTCGAACTCTGACGTTCGGGTGTAGGGGACACGGACGGTGATGATCAGGTACTCCGGATCCTGGCTCAGCTCAAACGCAGGAGTTATCATGATGATGATGATGATGATTGTGTACAAACCTACAAGCACAGGGAGGCTGGTGAGCTAGTAACAGTGTGTTTGGCTGCATTCAACCCCATCTTTGGAGCTGGGAGCCTGAAGAACGTCCTATCCGACCACAGCGTGCCACCTTGTGGATGAATTCATTCATCTTGCAGCCCTGTTGTCTCCGCAGCAGCAGCCCACGTGTTATTCTTGTTTTTCTTATTTATTTATTTTTTTACCGACCAACTGTCGACACACACCGCTACACACCTTTCTAACTGCATTTAGATTCAACACGTAGCAGTAGTTTCAGTCGAAATTCGCTTGTATGCATTTTATTCCGTAACATCTTTAGGGGTGCTTAATTACATTTTAACGTCATTTACAAAATGAAATGTTAAAGCAGTCAGAAATGAGTGAACTCACCTCATTTCTGTCCAGAAATGCTGTTTTAGGACGTTGTAGGATCAGCATGCGGTTAACACATTTACATATAAATAACGTCTATATTATTAGTTTAGACGTACTCCGGCTTTAAATATAATCGCTACGATCAAAAAAACATCAATTAGAAATCTACAAGGAGAGGTTATATTGGAATGAGCGGTGTTCCCGCTGATGTGAGTAGTTTTACTGAAAGTTTCGTGTTTTGGTTCGTTAGCCGTTAGCCTGCCAGCTAACATGAGCGCTCCATCCTCGTGTTTTAGCTATGACATGAAGGTAGCAAAAGCAGTTGACAGCGGATCGGGATTGAAATTCCAGTTAGATACATGCATTCGGACAGGTAAGATAACATTATACACATCATTATAGGGAAATAGTTTAGGATTCACAAACTCACCCGGTCAGACTGTTTCCTTCAGCTTCGACTCGCATTTCCAACACGGGGCGGCCATGTTTACCGTAATTACTAGTGTAAAGCGGAAGTAGAATCTTTGGCGTTCATTGAGGCGTTCGTGACATCGGATACTATTTAACAATGGATTTGTTTCATTTAAAAAGATAATCAAACAGCATTGCCAAATTATTTTTATTCAAAATTAAGGACTTGAAGAAGTCAAGCCGGTGAAATCTGAATACAGTGTACCTAGCGGTTTGAGAATAGCTTTTGCATTGTACAAGCAGCATTCATTTGTTTGACAGCCGCCTGCATCTGTAAGGGATTGAGTAGGAAAACATCAAATGGGAAAATATGAAAAAAGAAGTGAGCAAACACAAAATCTTAAAGAACAATGACTATTTAACAGAATCCTATTCTCAGGGTATAGTCGAACAAGCGCGCCGCTATGGCGGATGTTACGGTAGGAAAGCGGAGGCCACGCCCCCGCCGTGTGATCCTCCGTGGACGGCGAAGAGCTCCTCTGCGCTCCATCATCCATCCGCGGAAAAATGCGAGCAGGGAGCGGCAAGAAAATGTCACCTCGGACCGTTTTGTGTGACCCGCAGCCATGAGTGGGGTCCCGCCTGCCTGTCCCACCCGTAACAAGTCGCTCTCACCATGCGGATCCACGGCAAAGTAGCCGCGATCGCCGTGTGCTTCGGACTTTTCTTACTCTTGTACTTTTGGGGGGGCAGCGGCGCAGAAGATCCGCTGCCCAGACAAGTTGTTGGGGAGGCGAAGGAGGTGGTCGGGAACTCTTCGCCGTCGCCCTCGGTGAGTGGACGCAATGTTGCTGCAAAGTTTTCCAAGAAACCATCCGGCGGGGTCGTCTTGGGCACGGGGGAGCTCCCGAAAAGACGCAAGCAGGAGAAAGCGTCGAGCCGAAGGGGCGACGCCAAAGGGTGAGTTGTTCCTATTTGTCCCCCGTTTGCAGACTCGGTGAAGCCCCTTCCCCTGCGCCTGCATGCATGCATGCATGCACAAAAGCACCTGTCTGGTGCTTGTGCCTTTTCCATCCGTCACTAAGTTTTAGAATCGACGGTGTCAAAATAATGACTGTCATGTCTCCATCAAGGACACAGGCTCCATAGTCTGACCTGTCAGCAGACACTTCCAACCCGCATGTGGAGGACATCTGCGCTCGTTTAGTTGTCCCCCCACCCTTTATTGGTGTGCGTGTGTGTGTGTGAATCATTCAGTTGCAATGCGAGCTTGCACAACCGTTTCGAGCAGGAGACGCGTCTGAGATGATTTATTGTTGGCAGTTTCACGCACAACCTGACCTCTGCCCAATGAGCCCTTTAATCCAAACCTCACCAAAATGACCTTTATTCACGCAGAGCAGCCTTAACAACCCCAAATGGTCTGCCTGGTAAATTGGCAGGACATGCATAATAACGATGACCTTTCCAGTCATCACAAGCTGTTTGGGCTCCAAAAGCCTTTCAGATTTATTCCTTAATTTTTTTTCTTTTTTCTGCATCATTGAAAATCTTGCAGTCCTTCACAGTCTCCCAGATTCAGGCAGGAACTTTGTCAGTTGCTATTTCTGCGCCTCATCCATCTGCCAGTTTTGTCGCTCGCCTCCCTGGCTCTCCCTTCTGCACCGAGCGCCAGCGAAGCCATCGTGGTCACCGTGTGTTTTCGGAGATACCGGCTCCCGCCGCCTGGCAGTGATATATATTCCTCCGCAAATCCCGGCCTGAGGTTTGGGACGCAGATAAAAGCCATCAAGGCGTTACTTTGTGAAAGGACCTTCGCGTCCTCCCAGAAGGCATGTGTGCACGCCACTGATAAGAGGGGTGGTGCAGACGAGGTCACGGGTGGATGTAAAACACACACACACACACATATACACACATTCTCGACTGCTGGAATTTAATGGAAATACAGAGCTTCTTGTTTTTTGAGTGTCGACGTCAGAGGAAGGTGAACCCGCCGCTGATGTCAGAAAGGATGGAGGCTGCTGGAGGTGTGTGTGTGTGTGTGTGTGTGTGAGCGGCTTCCATCCACGCAGCAAGCCTCAGAGACAAACATCCCGGTTTGGCTTCAATCATATCGCTTCCTGCAGACATGTCACACCACTCCCTGGGACCAAAAATAGGAAGAGTATCCGCCACACGCCAACGAAGGCAGTTTTTAGATGATCAACTGAGAGGAAAAGTAATTTTGACTGTGCTGAACTCATTTTGAACTACTTTTGTTGTCTTCACCTGTCAACAGAACGTCTGTAAATCCTTGCAGGAAAGCGTCACAGCTGCTCCGCCGATCTCATTATTACCTTCCGGACTCGTTTCAGAAGCAGAAACTACTGATGTAACTCCTCGGTCGGAGTCTTAGGTTAAACTAAACTGGATGTTTGGTGATAGTGTAGGTGGTGAAGAGGTGCCTCGCTCTGTGAATTACGCACAAACATTAACATTTGCGCGGGAGGAATATCACTGTGTAATAATGAATATTTGGTTTTTATTCATCTTGATGCAAATTATGGCCAGGAAGCTGTAATTGCAGCTGCTGGTGGATGCTTTTATTCCGTTGCTCCTTTTTCCGCGCGTATTTCATCATCTGTGTGGGTAATTGGCCTGCGCATGTATGGTTTCACAGCTAACGAGGAGACCTCTGTTCTGCCAGCTACGGTGGAGCAGCATCATGGGAACATGTTCATTTTCATAACCACAAAGGCTGAAGCATATTGGATGCAAGCGGCTCCAATAACCCAGTTAGGTGCTGGTTGTTTCCGCCTCTTCAAGACGCAGTTTTTTAATTTTCTTCCTCCTTTGACATTGTCGTTGAAGGTGCAGCTTTTTCTCTCTTTGAACAGGATTTTCAAAGATAGCAGAGGGCTCCTCTTGCATTCTTCCGCGCTTCCCCCCGACTGGTTCCAGATGTGGGCAAATGCGTCCCGTTTGCTCGGCACCAGACGTACTGCAGAAATGGGTGCTAGAGCGTCCATTTCTGTGTGACTGAGTGGGTGGTAATTACAGCCAGGCAGGAGCGATGGGGGCACGTTTCCTGCAGGAATATAGGAAATGTGTGGAAAGCCTGACGGAGCGCCAGCTTTTGGAGCGCTGCAGACAGATTGGTCGGCACATTCTCATTCATCCTAATCTGCGCTTCATCATCGTCCCTCAGCCATGCAGAAAACCAAGTGTCACGCTCCGAGGCTGGCCCGTCACTTTGAGCGCTCCTCTTCTCGTCCGTTTTACAGCAGATTCTTCTCTTTGTGCAGACTGAGAGGAAGCCCCAGCAGCCTTTACTGGCTTTATCTTCCTATAGCTGCACAGCTTTCACACACATGTGTGTTTGCAGAAACGTGTGTGTGTGTGTGTGTGTGAGAGAGAAAGCATGCACGTGTTGGATGGCTGGATGATGTCATGATGTCAGATAAAAGGCCTTCTTTTCCAACATTTCCATTTAGCCTGGAGCGCCACGGAGGGTTTCATACTCACATTAATAGGCAGAGATAAGAACATCTGTTGAGAACACTCTGTTCTTCAGGCTTCAGACAGGCCAGTTTACGCAGGATGAATCAGAGAAAAGGTTCGTCGGCAGATCCAGACCTCCTCTACTCTCCCAGGCACAAATTTGGACATTAAAACGAATAAGCTGCCTCTTTTTGGAATATTCTCGTGTTACAAATCTCTCTCCCCTCCCCCGTCTGTTCAGCAATGCGGCCCGACCCTCAGGCCGGCGCCGGCGGCCTGCAGAGGTCATGCACCTGGCGGTGGTGGCCTGTGGGAACCGGCTGGAGGAGACCCTCACCATGATCAAATCAGCCCTCCTCTTCAGCCTGAAGAGGATCACCTTTCACATCTTTGCCGAGGAGCCTTTGGCACCACAGTTTACAGAAAAGGTAAAGTTTACACGGCAGATTTTCATCATCGGAGACTTAGGTTGCATAAGTGCTGCCGCGTTCCGATGGTTTCTGTTTGCGAACTCCCTTCCTGAGAGACGATCGCGGGAACTGAAAGAATCCTTTTATCTTGGTCCTGAGACATTTTATATCACCCAGACAGCCCTTTTTTCCACTTTCCAATCCAAATCCTCCAGCCTCAGATACAGGTCAATAATGTGATTTATTGGTCACAATTAAGCTGATGCTGATGGTTTTAGGATAAAGCTGTGGGAACCAGGTTTCCTCTCATGTGTCTCATGTCCTCCAGCTGGACCAGTGGCCTCGCTTCATCGCAGCCAGGTTCCAGTACACCATCTACCCCATCACCTTCTCCGTGGGGAACGCAGACGAGTGGAAGAAGCTCTTCAAGCCCTGTGCCGCCCAGAGGCTCTTCCTCCCTGTAAGGCTGCCGTGTTTACGCTCTGCCTTCAGTACCTGTGCGCTCGTTGGCGATTCTACAGGCATCCAACATTTTCCTAGAGCACGAGCCGTCTCCAGGGACACGCTTCTGTAATCCGATTCAGTCAGACTTCCCCTTTCATTGATCGTCTTTCTCGCAGATGTTTATCGACGCGGTAAAACACTGAAACAGCTAATCTGTTGTTCTCGCAGGCCGGGCAGCATCTTTAGGGTTGTGCTGCCTCGTTTGTTTGCGCCGGACAGGTTTCAGTTTAAGATCCCTCCTGCTCTTCTCTGCACAGTCCGGCTGATGGTGGACACGTCTTATCTCAGCCAGACAGGCCTGGGAACTTTTCTGTCAAGCACCGATGGTGTAATCCATCAGAGAAGACGGAAAGCAATTATCTCCAGTTTAAAAGTCATCCTGTTCTTCTGAGCAGACGCTCAAACTCTAAAGTTGGCCCATTTCTGTTTTTTCTTTTCTGCGCGTGTGTGTTTGTTTGAGGTTGTTGAGGTTGAAGACAGAATTCGAGTTATTTTTACATGTGCTTTTATTTTTAAAGGACAAGGAAAGTAGAATTGAGTTTGATGCAGTTCTGGTAATTTGGAGAGCATTTAGAAGATCTGGTCCTGGAGATGCTCGTTCCAGGTGTTTCACCTCCAGGAGTTCTCCTTCACGTCTTTGGTCTCAGTTACAAGCCTTTGGGTTGGAAATGTCCCTGCAGCTGCAGGATTTTCTCTGTCAGGTGCTGGATCTCCTTTTTGTACTCGATCTCCATTCGCCTCCAGGTGTTGGTGTTTTTCTGGATCATCTCCCCTAGCTCCCTTTGTTTGTCTGCCCAGTTTTGAGCGCTGGTCTCCCAGTGGTGACAGACCTCGGTGAGAAGCTTCTGGAAGGTCTCATCTTCATCCAAGAGCTTCAGCTTCATCAGTTCCTCATGCTGAAGCATCTCATTGTGAAACTTCTCCTTCTCCTTAGCCAACTCCTTCCTAAGCTTGTCCTCCCTCTCAGAGAACTCCCTCCTCCACATGTCCTCCTTGTCCTGGAGCTTTCTTTTGAAGCTCTCCTCTTTCTCCGGCAGCTCCTTGCGGTGGTTCTCCTCTGCGTGGGTCACTCGTTTGCAGAGCTCTTCTTCGTGCGACACAGACTGGAGTTTGCTCCCTTGAACGTGCTTCACGGCCGTGCAGACCAGCTGCTCCTTATCCATCAGGAGCTCCTTCAGCTGCCTGACCTCCTGCTTCAACCTGTCTATCGAGGACCGCAGCTCTCGATTCTCCACCTTCAGCTGCTCCATTTCCCTCTTCGGCTGCTCTTTGTCCTTGCACAGCATCACTTCGGCATCTTCAACCATGCCCCCTGTCGACATGATCTGAAACAAAAACACACCACTTTTCTCAGTGAAGCTTCATGAACATCTCCCCTGGCTCAGACATCTTACCTTGCAGTGTTCTTTCTGTGAAAAAAACAATTTTCAAACCAGCCAAAGTCAAAACTGTATTTGAGTGTGTGTGTTTTTTTTTTCTTTTAAGATCAAAGAATCATAGCAGACATCAAAGGGGAACAAAAACCTTGAAAGAGCTCCGACTTCATCAGCTCATGAAACCATGTGTCTTCCAAGGTCATTCTGAAGGACGTGGACGCTCTGCTCTACGTGGACACGGACGTGCTCTTCCTGCGGCCCATGGACGACATCTGGAGCCTCTTCAGGTCTTTCAACAGCACCCAGCTGGCGGCCATGGCGCCGGAGCACGAGGTCCCAAAGATCGGATGGTACAGCCGCTTCGCCCGCCACCCTTTCTACGGCGTCACAGGAGTCAACTCCGGCGTCATGCTGATGAATCTCACCAGGATCCGGCGTGCCACGTTCAAAGTAAGCTCGTTTGACGCGTGAAGTGAGCGTCTCTGTTCTGAGGGCCGCCCGCTGTGAGTGGGCCCTGATTGAGCTCCTCGGATTGCCGCGGCTTGGCCCTCAGAACTCAATTTAGCAGCCCTCCGCCTCTTGAGCCGTCGGCTGATTGCGACCCAGGGCTGAAAATGCAAATGCTGCTTTGATGATGTGCCTTTGATGAGCGCACACGCAGCTAAACAACGTTGGTGTTCCAGAACAGCATGATCCCTGCTCGCCTGTCCTGGGAGGATCTGCTGCACCCGCTTTACCAGAAGTACAAGAATCACATCACCTGGGGAGACCAGGACCTCCTCAACATCATCTTCCACGACAACCCAGGTAGAGCATTTATACCCAGGGGGCGCTCTTCCCAGGTGGTAACGTGTGTGTGTGTGTGTCACCTCCAGAGTGTCTCTTCATCTTCCCCTGCCAGTGGAACTACAGGCCTGATCACTGCATGTACGGGAGCAACTGTCGGGGGGCGGAGAAGGACGGTGTGTCCATCCTCCACGGCAACCGCGGCGTGTATCACGACGACAAACAGCCAGCGTTCAAGGTGGTCTACGATGCCATACGCGAGGTAAGCGGCCGCCGCGGCCAGGCGCCCGCCCGAGACCGGTCCCGTCTGATGGCAAACGGCGTCTCTCTTTGTGTCTCTGCAGTTTCCCTTTGAGGACAACATGTTCCACTCACTGTTCTACCCCATACAGTCCAAGTTCCTGGACACCGTCAACACCCTGTGTGGACGCATCCCACAGGTCTTCCTCAAGCAGATAGAGAAGACGCTGAGGAAGGTTTTCGAGGAGAAGGTGATCCGGCACGTCCGGCTGCACCAGTGAGGACCAGGAGGCTCTTCTGTTCGCTGAGGCCGTCCAGAGGAGCAGCGGTCCGGCGGCTGGTCCTGCACAGGGGCCGTCGGAAGGCTCCGCTTGGGAAGGAATGCTTTTATTTCGGGGCGAGAATTAGGAAGAATTGGCTCTTCATCTCAAGCGACAAAGCAAACCAACTGATTAGCAGAAGAATCGAACGGCTTTTCCAGCTTTGGACTCCGATTATGTGAAAAGGAGGATTCGCAACCACTTAAAAATGAAAAGGTGAATATTTGACTGGACAGATGCTGAAAGTCTGTCCTGCAGTTGCCAAATACCACTGATAAAACCTGAATGTCTAAATGCACTTTCACGTTGATGGTTGTGTGTCGGTAGCTCATCGGTGCAGGAATTCAAACCAAAAGTGCTTACGGTTAAAGATAGTGATGCACTTTGGCCATGCGGCATAGATGTCCCTGTCTTGTGTGTTTACTGTGTGCAGCGGCCAAACGCGTCACGTGGACGTGTGATGAGGCGAAAGTTGAGGTGATTTTACGATGTTACATGATATATCCTTCAGACTGGAAACTGAAAATGGCTGCACACTTTTTGTGTTTTTAAATAAATCAATGCAATGAAATACGCCGTGTCTTGTTAACTGAGAAGTGATCTTATGTCAAAGGGTGTTTTTGGAGTACTAATGGAGAAATGTGCCATGCTTTTATTTCACACAGTTGATTTAATTATGGAGGTACTCTCCTAAGCATCATAATCTGAAAAATCACAGTGGAGAATCTGATCGGTTATTTAATAATGATGTAAAACTTGTGATATTAAAAAAAATAAGCAAAAATCATTGGTTTACAACTTAAATTAATATAAAACCAAAACGAGAGTTAAGGAGAAAGTAAAGATACAGATGACCTCCAAAAATAATTAAAAAAAAACAATATCAAGAATTATATGTTTAAAAAGGCAGGTTTGTCATCTCTTTAAATCCAGGTTAGTGGTGTTCAGTGGGTCTCAAGTCAAAAGGTCAAAGAATCACACCCTTTAGTTCTCATTTCTGTTACTTTTGGTGTGTTGTTATTCGTTCAGGTTATCTAATGATGAAACCTTGTTACTGTATTTGTATTTTTCCTTTTCAAACCTCCCGAAAGGTCTGTTGCTTTCCCCATCAGTGCGCTGTGGAGCAGGCAGTGACCTCACGGCGCCATATTAAAATGCTCCCCCCTCTCCGCCCGTGAGAACCTAGCTTAGCAGTTAGCACGGCCACTTTGCCTTTTCACGTCCACACGGCTGGTTGAGGGCAACGACGTGATGGAAATTGATTCGCTACAAGAGGCGCTCAGAGGTAATTCCAGTCCGTTTCGACGGTATTTTTTTCAGTGTCACCGTATGGTGTGCCGAAGTTCCCCCGGTTTGGGTATTATTGATAAATAAGCGTAAAAGCAGCTTCCAGGCTAACGCCGCTAGCTTGTTGCTATTCCGGCTAGCAGCTACTGACGTTGTTAGCGGTTTCACGGAAATGGTTAGTAGTCCAATTTGTTAGCCGAGATGAAATCTTAAGATTATCAAAGTAAAGTGATTCGATTCGTATTGAATCATCTTCTGGTACATACCGTTGGCTTAATAGTAAGTGACTAGTGCCACTGGCTGTTTGTGGACTAAAACTAACTGTAGAGGTTGTGCTTTTAGGGCTAAGTTAACATGCTAGTGCGCTAAACTTGAGCTAAGCTAGGTTGAACGAAATAGAAAGCAACCTTATCAGAAATGTAACACTGGATTTCTTGTGTTAGAAGCTTACATGTATGAGTTTTAGTCATGTATAATCTGCTTAGAAGCCTCCGTTTATTTGGGTAAAGTGTGTGGTTATTTGCAGCCATTTTCCTCGTATAAAAATGCATTTATGCGACATAGCCTAACCATCTATTTTTAATGCAGCTAAAATGCTCAGACCGGTTTGTTTCATTGAAATCAACACGGGTTCTTTTTATGTACAAGCACCTCGTCACTGCAACGTATGTTGTTTCCTGTATGTTGTTATATGTATTTTCTCAACAGATTTTGATAAGAAAGCCAAAAAAGAGACATGTCCTCTGCTGGAGCAATTTCTGTGTCACATTGCCAAGACGGGCGAGACCATGTAAGATCACACACACATGCAAATATATTCTGTTATATTCTGTTGACATGCTCTTAGCATGTCGTTACCGTACCCCAGACACGCCTTTAACCAGGCCCACTATTTTGTCCTTCATTACTGTGTCGGTATCGATCTTTGTTCTGTTTACTTTTCTTCCTTCAGGGTTCAGTGGTCTCAGTTCAAAAACTACTTCTTGTTCAAATTGGAAAAAGTAATGGATGACTTTAGAGCCTCGGCACCGGAGCAGAGAGGTCCCGTCAACCCCAACGTGGAGTCAATTCCTTTTGAGGACATGAAGGAGCGAATTTTGAAGATTGTCAAAGGCTATAATGGGTGGGTTCTCGGCAAAAGCAGCTGTCTGTGGCTGTCGTTGCGCCCTCGTGCATGTACAGCAGCACAAAACAACCCTCTAGATGGAGAAAGCCAGCTTTCTGCTAGCGCTAGCTGATGGGACCTGCACCAGTTGCAGGCTCTGTGTTTAGTTCTGTTTGTCGCTCGGCCAGTTTTGGGTTAACGTGTTTTTCTCACTCATTAAAAATGACCTTTTTGCTCGTCATTTGGGTAGGATCCCGTTTACGATTCAGCGCTTGTGCGAGCTGCTCACGGAACCCAAGAGGAACTACACTGGAACAGACAAGTTTCTCCGCGGGGTGGAAAAAGTACGCTAACGGCGGCGTTGCCTCTTCCCATGCTTTGATGTGTGGAGGTCACTTATTCTGCTTCTGTTTGCTCCTAGAATGTGATGGTGGTCAGCTGTGTTTACCCAACCTCAGAGTACGTGTCCGCTCCTCCTGGAGGTTCCCCAGAGAACCTGAAGACCCGGATTAAGGCTTGTGTTGTGATTTGTGCAGGAAAAATGGATGCAATGCTGTCAACCGGATGAACGGCGTCATGCTTCCGGGAAACACGGCTGCTTTTACAGAGAGGTAGGTGCCCACACGTCCACCTGGTGTCAACAAAGACTCTGAAAAGGCTAAATTATTGGTCCGTTCCCAGGAAAGTCAACGGTCCCGGAACTCCTCGACCCCTCAACCGACCAAAAGGTTCTCTGGGCAGTTCTTTAGCAGCCAACGGACTACCAGACAGCACAGACAACAAAGACCTCAAGGCGGAGCCAAGTGATGACAAAGACTCCAGGTGAAGATGGAGAAAAGCTGCTCCAAAGTCCGAGGAAGGAGAGGAAGGGCCCGTCCTGATGCAGCTGTTTGTCTTCTCTCCTCCGACAGTGAAGTCTCGGCTTCGGAGGATTCCCCGGGGAGCTCGGTGAAGAACAAACACGCAGACGCCGAGGAAGACATGGACGCCGACCAGCAGGAGGTGAAGAGACTCAAGTTTAGTAAAGAGGAGGAGGAGGACGACGAGGAGGAGGAGGAAGAGGAGGAGCAGGAGGTGGAGACGCTGAGGCCTTCCCACGTCGCCTGCGTCTCCAAAGAGGCGGAAGCCATGGTTCAGGAGGAGGAGGAGGTGGAGTACAGCAAAGAGAAGGAAGCCTCCAGCAGCGCCCTCGCTCCTGAAGACCAAGGTGAGGCCAGTTTTCACCTTCTGTTCCCCGTTAGAAGAACCGGGTCTTGGACTGTCCCCCAGCAGCGTGTTGATCCCACCTTTAGCTCCTTGTTTCCAGCATCAGCTGATCAGAATCTGCTCTCTCTGCATGTCAGGGAGTCACGTGACCACACACACAGGCTGTCAAACCAGCTGACGGTGTAATCAGACGTCCCACACACACTCTAACAGGGCAGGAAGTGTGGCCACACACACACACACACACAGACACAGTGTTTTTGTTTGGTTGTGTCATTTAAAAACCCTCAGAAGTAAAACATGCTGCAAATAAAGAAGCGTAACATGTTGGCAGTAACGCCCGTCACTGCGTCTCGCCGCAGAGCCGTCGAGCAGCACCCAGGCCGAGGCGTGCGCCGAGGCCGAGCAGGCGGACAGGGAGGTTCCCTGCGGCTCCCAGGAGGAGGCCACGGACATGGACCAGACGGAGCAGCAGGCGCCCGCAGGGGTCCCGGAGAGCCCGGAGAGCAGCAGAGACAGTGAGGAGAGCAGCAGCGACCCAGTCAGCAGCAGCAGCAGCAGCAGCAGCAGCAGCAGCAGCAGCAGCAGCAGCAGTGGCAGCAGCAGCAGCGGTAGCAGCAGCTGCAGCATGGAGGAGAGCGCCGACGCAGTCAGGGAGGACGTCACCGTGGCCCCCTCCAGCAGCACGACTGAGCCTCCCACAGAGGGCACCGTGGAGAGTGCCAGCTCAAACACTGGGACCCCCGAAGAGCCCATGGAGCAGGACTAGACTCCAGTGCCCACCCCCCCCCCATCCCTTCTTTGCAGCCATGTGTGACCGGAAACCAGCTCGTCCTTGACTGTCGCCGGCAACGAGGAAAACCGCACCTCACGACGGGAGGCGGACTGTGGCCTCGTCCCGCTTTGGACGCTCCTCCAAAATGGCTACCTGGCATTGATGTGGGCATACAAATAAATTTTTCAATTGAAGGTCCCCCCCCCCCCTTTCTCTTTAACTGGAATATTTTATTGCTCTTCTTATCTTGTTTTTAAGTTTCCCTTAAAAGGGATTAGTTTCAGCTGCCTTGCGTTTCTGGGCTGGAGTTGTTTTTCTCCTTTTGCTGTGGGCCGTGGGGCGTTGGGGTGCTGGGGTGGGAGCTTTTGTGCCCTCTTTAGCCCAGCGTGCCACACCACCGGGGTCACAACAGAGCCATACCAGCCCCTGCATTCATGAAATGAAGCCAACCCCCCCACCCAACCAGGATTTGCTTTTAAAGATGTGTTTTTTTTTCTTTTTCCTCCACCGTGATGATATTGGAGGGTTGTTGTTGTTTTTTTTATATCACACTACCAGTCCCACTGAATAATACTATAACATGCTACCTGTAGAGGAGTTCCTGTAAGATGATACCTTCTGGATGCATCAATCTACCATGAGTTATACGATCATTTCAGATCACGGAGTTCTTCTGGATTGTGTTCCTGTTTCGTCCGCCGGTCGTAGTTTCCAAAGCCAGCTGTGAGTACAGTCTGAGGACTCCCGCTTTGTTTTGTATCGTGGCGTCACCTTGTGGTCTCACCCACTTCCATCCGGAGCAGTTTCTGGTTCCAGTTCTACACCTGTTTCTGCAGTTGTACTTTTTGATATTTAGAATTTTAAATTTCTGTAAAGTAGATTTTTGTAGATTGTAATACGGTATGTGTTCACTGCCTCTGTGAAACCATATATTATTGTATAATTTCTGTGTATACTCTGACTGCTTTTGGCTTTCAGTGTGGTATTCAGAAACAGCAATAAATGTTAACATTTTTACGCACGGCTGTCTTGCTTCCTGCCACGCCGGGATGGTTGCTGGTGTCTGGTTTTGTTGCCAGGACATTCAGGAAACCTGGGATTAGAGGCTTCCTGCTGGCGCTCCATAGGTTGGTCACCATTTTGAACCGAAACATCTCGTATTTGAGTTAAACTAGAAATAGTTGCTTTAATTTATGCCTCGCTTTATTTAAATTTATGTTTTCCAGTTTGATTTTTACAAAAAAGGTTTTCACAGGCCAATAAAGGAAATCAGAGTGTAACTGGTGAGTTTAGTGCTGGTTATTTTGACAGGACGGGCTCCATCTGTGCGGGGGTCCCGAGGGGAGTTGACCTTTTGATCTGTGCAATAAAACGGCTCTGTTGGTTTATCCTAAAATGTGCTCCTGCAGGTCTGCCTTTGCTGTCTTCCTCCTGGATGAAAATCAGCCTTTGACCCCGTGAAAAGGGGGGGAAAGTTGTTTTTTTTTTCTCTCTCCTCAGCAGGTCAGATCTGGCGACATCTGGAGGCCGATTGCGGAAGCTGACAACCTGCCCTCGACCTTTTGACCTAAAATACAGAAAGGTGACAATTTATTATTGATAGAAAATAACTACTGGGCAGTTTTTAATTATTTTGGCACCAAAAAAATTGCAGTATATGTAATTTCTGATTAACCTGTTAACCTCATTCTGCGTAAAATCAAAGAACTTGACTTTTCCTGCACATTAAATATGTAATTACAACACTGATTCCGAAGGAAGAATGAAGCTTTTAATGGCACAAGTCAGTAAAGTAACTATGAAATCTTTTTTTTGCCTCCAGGCCCCCCCGGAATCCGGCCCTGGCGCGTACCAAATCCCATAAATTGGCTCCGGCTGTCGCGTCGGACACACTCGGTGACACTGACGCGATTAGAAAAGCATCAGGTCAGGAGAAAGTCAAGCAAAGAGCCGCTCTGCCTGGATGGAAACCTCCGCAATGTCAGTGCGTTCCAACAGAGGGGGGTGTTTGGTTTCCCGGACGGAGATTAGGTGCTGGAGGTAGCGCACACACACACGCACACGCACATCATCTCCATCTTCCTGTAGTGTCCCGGCCTCCGCTGCCCCCCCCTCTCTGCCTGAAGGCTCCGTTTGCAGCAGCGGCGCGCTTTCAGAGGCCTTTTCCTGGGTTAGCCACGCCCCTGATGCACAGACGAGGGACAGACAAGGTGAAGGTCGGGAAAACACCTGGAAAACAAAGGGAAAGACAACCAGCAAACACACACGCACACTCGGTGTGTGCGTTCTGGTGATGATCATGGCTCTTCAGACTGTGCTGCAGAGTCACTCCAGCCTGTTTTCGCTGCTTCGAAGGCCTGTGTGTAGGCTTTGTTACCGGCCCTCCGACCAGTGAGCTAGAGTCTTTACATTAATAGAATTAGCGGTTATTTATTTCTGTCCCCCTGGAAACAACCCACTTCGTTTTGTGGCGGACACTTAAGCCGTATTGATTGTCCTTTCAGCCGGAGGAGCATAAAGTTGAAATGTAGCCGGTGAGAAGTCAGCCGCCGCCGACGGAGGCAGCAAAAGTGTGTGTCGCTTCCCAACAACAGTGCATCCTTTGTCCTCTCTGAAGCTGTGTTGTAAACGGGGAGCAGGAGTCGCTCGGAGAGCCTGTTGTGCTGCGTTTCAGAAGCTCTCGCACCGAGAAATTAAACCAGATTTATTCATTATTTTCCTAAACGACTGTAACCGTAAGTAGAAGAGCAGATTAGAAAACCCTCCTCTGTCGGGGGCCGCCTGAAGCTCCCTAAATGTCCACCTTCCCTCCTGGTCGTGTTTTGCCCAACCAGTTGCCATGCCAACAGCCTCTTTGTTGCTGTCAAACGGCGTGGGGCCGTATTCCACGTATGCAGGGACAGGGGATCTAATCCCTGCTGCTCCTTGGTCCAGGTTAGAAAGCGGAGTCCACGTGTCTGTGTGATGATGTTACAGTGCTCAAGGACTCATCTTTTTATTTAACTCCTCATTCACTTGTTTCACATTTAAACTGTTGTGATCTGATCACTATTTCAGACAAATACATTAAAAACAAGAGTAAGGAAGGTGTAAAAGAAGGCAGTGTAGGGGGGACTTAATTACACAAAGCTGATAAAATGCTATATTTCTAAGAGTTCAGTGTCTCTTTTGTGCAGATACAAATGTGATGTCTGCAGATTTAGTTCCATTTACAGCTGAGCTAGCGGTGCTTTTTCAGCGCGTCCACCTCAAGGTGGCGCTTTATTTAAATCAACGTTTTCTCCGCCTCCAACAGAGCATGGCTGGTTGGGGCTGCACCCCCCCATCGACTTCTTTCCTTCTTGTTGTCTTTTCTCTGCTGTTGTAAGTCAACGCTACCGTCACACAACTGGCGCGTTCCGGCACCTCTGGCTTTGTTACCATAGCAACTGCTGCACACAGGCTGACAGTATCTCAAATTTGGGCTCCCAGGATGCACTGCAGTCGGCTGCAGGCAGATGAAGCAACAGCGTGCGCTGGATCTGGCTTCACGGGGAGCGCTAGGGCGCAGGGGTAGCTTTGGGTACCAGGATGCTGCAGTAATGGAACGCTTCTGGGGGAGGGACCGAAGACTCAAAGCATGTTTTTCCTCTCTGTGGCTCTTTCTTTCTTCTTCCCTCCAGGCTGAGGCCTATCATTTGGAATGTGTGTAACGGATAAATTAGCTGCCACCCTATAAATCCCAGAGACAGGATCCAGGAAGGTTCAGGCCTTCTGACCCAGGAAACGCTGCTGTGAATAGCGGAGCAGAGAGGGCCGAGCTGTGGGAGGACGGACCCTGGTGAGTTACGGCTCGGCCGGGCCATAAACAAAACACAAGCAAAGCAGCTTTTGAGGCTAACAAGACCGCGCGAGGGTGAAATATGTAGTTGGAGACTTTTATGTGTCTTTGGTTTTCAATGAGCTGACCTGTATTTTGTATTCATCTCATGTGAAGGGAAAGAAATGGGACAAAAATGACTTCAACTGAAGAGGAAAAGCTGAGTTTTCCACACAAAACCTGGTATTTTTGTCACTTTGAAAACTTTGCTCCTGCTCTGCTGAGAAGGTTAAGCATGTAACACCACCGCACCAGCTCTTTTCTGCCTTATTGTCTGTCTTGACCTTTTCGCTAAGAGGAGGGACCCTGACGGAGTTTGAACTGCAGGTTGTGCCACCCTGCGCTTGTTCCAGGCTACTAAAGGTGACACTGTTAAGGTTACTCCAGTTTAATGAGAAGTTTGAACTTTGATTTCATTGTTTTTCATTTGATGTTTCTGTCCCAAATCTGCAATTTCTCCCTTTCACCAATGTGAGTGTTATTCTGAAGCTACTTACCCTCATTTTGCTGTTATTGTTATTATTTTCTTTCTAATTAATGAATCAAAACGGACCTTCTTGTTGTGCTTAGTGGAGCTGAACTCAGTGGGAACCAACAAGAGGATTCATTAATCAGTTAATCAGTCAATTTACACTTTGGTTTGTATATTAAAAGTCCTATTCTGTTTCTTTTTTGTTGCGCCGCCATATTGAATACCAAGTTGACTCACTGGCCTCTCGTGTCTGTAGGGTGGTCCAGCAGGTGCCTTAAGCCACGCCCACAGACTCACCTTGTCCATGTCTAAATAGCGCGGTTGGCCTGGAGAGGAACCCTCGTGCTGAAGGAGGCGTCTCATCTGGATTGTCTGAGCAGGTTGGAGTTCTGGGATGCTGCTCGCGCTCCAGCGTCCGGATTAGCGGCATTCGCAGGCAGCAGAAGAGCCTCCTCCTTATCGCCTAATGGATGAGAACGCTGGAATGTCGGCCTGTTGTCTCGCTGACATTTAAATGGCTGCCTTCCGCTCTGCAGCTCGAACACAGGCCTGTCCTCTCCGCAAGGGGAGAGAAGCGCGCGGAGATAAAATAATAATCACATTAATATTCACAGGGCGGGGCAGAAGCACGCTTTGTAATCTCTGGCGGGCCTGTTTGTTTGCTTGCCATGTTGTTATCTTCTGCTGATAGAGTGTGTACAGACGGGTACGCAGGCATAAATCACATGCGCTCATTCGGCTCAAGACGCAGTCATCAATCCCAGTCAGACACAGATGAAGAGGCTGCTTTTACACCTCTCATTAGCATAATCATCCCTGATAAATGATGCGGAGCCAAACATCTGAATAACGAAAGGTTTTTCTTGATAATAATATGCACAATATGTGATGCTGCTCGAGGAATTTCCATTTTTTGTTCTCATTGTATGAGAAACTCGGTTTATTCAAAGATGTGTAAATAATATTTGCTTCTTTTAAGTGCTCCTATCTTATTATCTAAATCTTGACGTGACGCTCCTGTTGGCCCCTTGGCGTGGCCCATATGGCTCAGGCAGGGTTGCCTCTGTGCTGCAGCACAGTTGCTAAGAAAAATAAACCCATTTCCGTGTTATGACGGAGTCAAAGGTGCAGGATTTGCTCTGTTTTCAGGAAACGAGCACAGAAAGAGCAATAAAAGATTCTGCTGGACAGAACTGAAAACGGCGAGAGAACCGTGTTCCTTTGTGGTTCCTGGACACCCGATCTCTGCTGTTCCGTGCTGTTCACGGCCTACTTGTGCTCAGATTTCTGCCTCAGGTCGTTTTACATCGTTAACAGTCAGCATATTTGCATGAAACGTGCACAAACTCCTGATGAAAGAACATTGGCTGAGGTTGGATTTAGTGATTCTTTAGGCTGCGGCGTCACGTTGGAACAGACGGAACGTTGCTTTTTTTTGAGAGGAAATTCAAACTAATAAAAAAAAAAACCTGTTACAAAATTTTATTATTATTTTTTAATTTACAAACATCCTTTGGAAAAGAGGGTTATGAGTTCTACCTTGCAGTAAAATAGGATGGTGTCCACAAAAGAATTACGTAGGCATAACGAAAAAATACCGAGGAGTGATATATATATTTATATATATACTTATATATAGCATGAACAAAATAATGTCGTAAGTGTAAATGCTGGCTGTTTATGTATGGCACACAGTCATTCCACGCTTTCCAAACCTTTCAAAAACATCCAATGTTGCTGTTTTGTTTCCAAAACGGTTAAAAAGGGCAGGCACGAAGATACAAAAAGGTTACGGAAAGAGTTTGAGGAAGGTTCCAAAATCACTCTCATCGTGGGGTTGCAGCGTCTGACACCGTCCAGGAGAAGCTTTGTGAGCTTTATTTACAGGGCTGCCGGCTGGAGGGAGGCCGCTCAGTGTCTCTGTACAGATCTGGGCTGGCCTGGGCAGATCCTACACCGTGGTCACCGACAGGAGCGAGTTGTACACCCGTGTTCCCTCTGGGGACTTGGTACCATGAGTCAGCAGTTCTTGGATGGTCATCCAGTTGTCAAATATTTTCTTGCTCCTCTTTTTCATCATCTTTTTGTGGCTGAGTTCGATGATGTTGGGCTCCTTTTTGTCCTCCGCGCTGGACTGCTCCTTCAGGCAGTCGGCCCGGCTCTGCTTCATGAACTCGCGCCGCTGCCTCTGCTCTTTGGCGCGCACCGCGTGCTGCTTCCGCTCCTCTTTGCTCCAGTAACGGCCCATCTTCAGCTCGCTGAGGGCGTCGTCGTCCGTGGTCATGCCGCTGCGCTCCTCGTGAATGCGCAGGGCGCGCTCCCGCAGCAGCTTGTCGCGGATGGGCCGCTTGGTGATGTAGCGCGTGCCGTCGCTGCGGATCTTCACCTTCCACTCCATCTTGGGCTCCAGGTCGGTGGGGCTGACGGGGTCCCGACACATGCTGACCAGGCTCATCTGGCTCTGGGCGTACTCCACCGCCGATTTCTGCTGGATCAGCTGCATGTAGCTCTGGTAGTGCTGGGCGTGGGCGGGGATGTGGGCGTGTTTGTAGGGAGAGTGGGGTTGGGGGAAACTGCGCCCGGACTTGCTGGACTCGCCCAGCTTTCTGTCCTTGCTGTCGACTTGTAAGCCTCCAGCCGGATCTTTGGAGGAGACTCTGCTGCGACTGGGCCCTGATGCTTCTGGCAGAGGGAATGAAAGAGGCTTGAGCATCCTGCCGCTGGAGCCGCCGCCGCCGCTGGCAGGCGCTCCAGTCGGGGCCGGATTCTCTGTCGCTCTACGAAGCGAGTTGTCTGGAGACAGCTCCAGCGTGAGGGGGGTGCTGCGGCAGCTCTCGCCGGTGTTGTAGGCGCTGGAGCTGTCCTTGTCGGATTTCTCGGGCAGCTCTGTGATGTCTGAAAGCTCGTGGCGGCGTGCATCAATGCTGGTGTTGTAGTTGCGGAAACCGCTGTCGTGCAGCATCCAGGACTCACGGCACTGCTCCTTCAGCAGCTGCATCTTGTGAGCGCGCACGATATTCAGGCACTCCAACTCAATGGTCCGTAGCTCCTCGTTGAGCAGCTCCAGCTCTTTGTCAACACCTTCCTGGTCCTGACCGGCCCCCTGGCAGCAGAGGCTCTGAGCTCCGCCGTTTCTCATCTGACACTTCAGTTCCAGGAGCTCCCGAAAGCGCTCGCACTCGTCAGCCGTGATTCCCAGGAAGTCGGCGTCTGCGTAGTCGACCGAGATGAAGGACTCGCCGCTGAAGGGCAGGTCGCTGCTGCCCAGGGTGTCCTGGCTGTAGTTCAGCTTCCGGCAGCTGCCCAGCGTGTTGGAGGCCGTGGTCTGGTCGTCGCCGAGGTTCTCCTGCTCGGAGCTCTCGTCGTTTCGCGTGCTCTCGTCCGTGCGGCCAACGCCGCTGTCCTTCTCGTGGTGGTTGGACAGGAGTGTGGCTGTGTCCGTGGTGCCTCCGTCCTCTTCGTGCTTCTTCTGTGGAAACAGCAGAGCTGATTTATTTCAAGGGTCGTTGACTAATTGGCTGTTGATCGTTGCAGATCGATGATGGCGCCTCCTCCTGCACACACACACGTACTTGCTGCAGCATGCTGGCGGTGAACTGCATGGCCTGATGGTGCTGCTGCTCCAACATGTCCATGTGGAGGTCGTCCAGGAAGTCGTTCCTGTCATCATCCATCCAGCCTTCATCCAGCTGGGAAGAGGAGAGAGCACACCACCGATTAGACCCACACCGCGACTTTCGCACCCCGGAAGGTCGAGAGTGCTGCCGAAGGGGTCAAAAACACAACTATTTGACGGCTGCAGCCGGGTGGTGCCAGGTGAGCTCCTTGTTACCTGGATCTCCGGCCGGGCCACCAGCAGGGAGATGTTCTGGTTGCCCTCTCTGGTCAGCAGGGCCACAGCATCCTCTCTGTTCTGGATCTCAACACCGTTGATCTTGAAGGACAGAAGATTTGATTTCAAACGTCCAAACTTCTTCCCTTGTGCTCAGATAACCGAGCAGAAGCGAAACGAAAGAAGGCGATCTCACCTGGATGATTTTGTCGCCTTCTCGGATTCTGCCGTCCTTGGCTGCGATGCTGTTGGGATCGATCTGGAGACAGGACGGTGTAGCGACGTTACGATGGGCTGATCGTCCTGCAGCTGAAGCAGACTGAAGCCAAACCATCACATACCTCACTAATGTAGATCCCGGCCTCGTCTTCATCGTCGGTTCTGTAACAGATTGTCAGGCCGAGCTTGTCTTGAATGTTGTCTCTGTACAAATCAACTTCCTACAGGGAGAAAAAAAACCATCTCATGACGCTTTCAGGAACCAACCAGCCCACTTCTCATTTCTTCTGATGCATTTTGAACAGCGACTGAGGTGGGATGTCAGGTCATCCCCCCTTCGTTAATCATTCTCAGACCCTTCTGTGAGGCCACCCAGGTTAATCTTTTGCACGTCCACGTGGACTTTACCTACCTGCACCTAGCCACTGTTCCAGGGGCTCGGCTTTTTCAGAAGGGGACAATCCCGACTGGATCACGGCCTCCTAAAGGCCTGATCCAGCCGCAGTTAGCGCACATCATCAGATTTATCATCCGGAACCATCTAACTACCCAGCGGGCCTCATCTCCACTGGGCAGTACCAGAGGAGGGCTCACTGGGACAAACCACCAAGGCCAGAATCATGTTTACCTCATATTCCATCTCCTCACGCTCTATGTCCTGCTGTATACCCTCCAGGAAGTCAGCAGGGTCAAAGTAAGCATGTCCTGACGGATGCCTGAGAAGAGACAAAGAATGGGCGAATTAAAAACTGGAGGACAGAAAACAACTGTGAGACCGGGTGGAAGGGAAGAATGGAATTCACATGTGACAGCACTGACACAGTTTGCCAGCACTCGAGTCTGATATACGGATGCTGAAGCCTCGGGCTAATGAGTCGTTAACGTGTCACGTTATTAATTGGATGTAGAAATCAATTAAAGAATTCATGATTATTCATTAAAGGGTAACTGCTGCCACAGAGCTGTCAACATAGCCAGACGGCAAAGGCCTGGGGAACCGAACACACACACACACACACACACACACACACACCACAACACACAAGGATATGCAGATCCAATGAGCTCGACCCTCATTTTAATGTGTCTGCGTTGCCCCAGAGGAACGTTCTCCACTGAGTGACGTTTTCCTCAGCGAGTCCCCGCAGTGGAGGCTGCTTTTAATGATAATGATAATTCCATAAGGGCTACATGTTCAAGCTCTGCCCTCAGCGAGTTTAGAGCTGAAGAAACCTTCCAAAAAAAGGCAAAACCTCTTCAAGGAAACCATCCAAGTCCAGTTGCATACAGAGATCTAACTCTGAATAACTCTGACCTGGATGACTACACAGACAAAACTTGAACCAGCTGTGGGCTAAAACAAAAAAACTGGAATTTTATACAAAAATAACTTATTTTTTAAGGGCATAAATCTTGAAAAACCCTCACTCTTCAGGAAGCAGATACTCCTCCAGCTCCGGTATTTGGGGCGAGGAGGGAGGCAGATCTGTGAGAGCCGTGATGTGCTGTAGGGTGATGTCCGTCTGGGTGCTGACGTCCGACACCTGGGAGTCCGCAGCCAGGTCGACGGGTTTGGGTGGGGGGGCTCGGCGCAGAACCTGGACCACGATGGGCTCCTTGGCGGTGCGGAAGGCCTCCACTGCCTGGTCATGGGTGGCCTTGGAGAGGTCTTTGCCATTCACCTGGAGGAAGAGGCAGACAGAAACACATCATCAACACCAGCAATCCCAGCTTTTTGGTCTGTCCCAACTAGAACTGGAGATCCTGAAAGAACCGAGGGATGTTTAGGACACAGCTGACGGGATTTCCAAGAAGAAGAAGAAGAAGAAGAATACTAATAGCAAATTCTAATCAAAAATGTGATGTTGGGACAAAACCTGCAGCATGTTGTTTCCATATTGTGTTGCGATTCTGCAGAATTGATTATTCACTTTCCTAAACAGGGGTGATTGATCTGAAGATGACCGTCTGACACACGCAGCAGTGATATTCTGGGGACAAAGAAGTGATTACAGCACCACAGTGGGACAAACCGGAATTAAGCCTTCATTTGGGAAGTCTCGTCTTAATTAATCAAGGCTCTTGGATGAGCCCTCATTGAGCTAAGTAAGCCCTCGGCAGAACGTAAATCTGACCTACTGTCAGCGACGGAGCAAACTGGTGCCACATGCTAACGAGAGAAGATTAATCTGTGCAAAAAAAGGCTAATCAGGTTTGTTTGAGCCACTTAGTCCTCATTGGTCGATGAATGATGAGTTCACACTCTGTCCTGGAAAGAATGTCACTGGAGCGGATAATTAAATTAAAAAAAAGAAGCCGTCACGTCGCCGATCTGAAAGAGTTGTGGATGGGATTGATTTTTCGGTCTGCATTGAGGTTTTCTGCAGCTGTGATGCGTAGAGCGTTCCGGGCCACTAAAAGAAAAAGCTCTATCACTCTATCACACATGTCTTCTCACTTCTCCTAGCACAAATCGTTGATCCTGCCGATTAATTTTCTGATTAAGGGAACTGGTCAGCGTACACACCTGCAGACATGGCTGCCAGTCATCAAAATTTCAGTCAGATGTTACCTGACTTTGACGCAAACTGTAAAAATCTGAGTAACAAAGCTTAACCCCAACAGACTTTCCCTTCTACATTCTACAAAGTACACAGGTAGGTCCAGTGAACCTCTGAAGTACTTTCTGCCGTTGCCAGATATGACATGTCTGAGGTAATCTTGTGGGCAGTAGGGGGGCATTTGTCAGTTTGGTACCTAGAAGTGGAAGAACACTCGCAAGTATGGGCAGCTCCACATGTGAAGACGTGGAGGTTATCTACATTTGGGGGTCAAACAAAAGCAAAGATGCAGAAACCCCCACCAGGTTGCAGCCGCTACCTTGACTTCCAACGGCAAACGCTATCCTAGCGTAACAAGCTACCTTTCTCAGCCTCATGAATAACTCTGCGTGAAAAATCCCACCAGGCCTAACGTCCATGGCCGCTTCTGTTCTCCACGATGCTGAGAAATACAAGCGCCTTTGTGTTTTCTGCGCTCTGCATGCAGGCTCCAACAGCGCAACCTGGTTGCCTGGGACCCTGGGGCTACTTGAAGGCGGTGAACCGGAGACAAAGCCTTTAGCCTCTGCCTTGTTGAGCCCGGCACATTCTGCCTCAGTGCCCTCAGTGGGGGGGGGGTCTCCTCTCAGCTGTAGAGGGAGGGGGCAGGGGGTGTGAGGGGGTTCCTACAACCTCCATTCACCTCTGACACAGAATGCCACTTTATAGCACACTGGGAGAAAACACACCAAAAATTAGTTTCTGTTACAGAAAGGAGGAGGAGTTTGTAGTTTGTAAATGTTGCTGCGGGAAACGATGTGTTTATGTGTGTATTCAGCCAGCGATAACCTGCACCAGAGATGCTTATCTGGGAGACAGCCTGAACCACCAGATTTGATTTATGTAGACAGACTAATTGTGGGGGTTCTGACTCTGATGGAAAAAAAGGTAATGAGATAAAAAGTAAAGGCACAGACAGTTTTGCAAGCATTTGTAGCCACGGCGATAACAGACTGTTTAAGTTTTATCAGGCAGT
Source organism: Tetraodon nigroviridis (assembly GCA_000180735.1). Taxonomy (NCBI): domain Eukaryota; kingdom Metazoa; phylum Chordata; class Actinopteri; order Tetraodontiformes; family Tetraodontidae; genus Tetraodon; species Tetraodon nigroviridis. The sequence continues at coordinate 1,628,882 of CAAE01014528.1, read as the reverse complement.
GTTTTCCAAACTGTGGCCTGTGTACCAACAGTGGTACAGAGCCAGCAGCCTGGTGGACCACAAAGGTTGGTACTCCTAAACCAGGCATCAAAGGATGGAAATCTAACCTTTTCTCAGAGTCACATAAAAACCGTAGATGCAGCAGAAACCGAAGACAATAGAAAACAGAAGATGATATTAATTATGATGTGTGACATCATAATTAAGTACAGACTTTTTAGTATATCAAGTTACTCCCCTCTCAATATTTTAAATGCTCCATTTGATACATTATCAACACATAATCCTGGTATAAAGAGAAGAAGAAGGGCTCTCTGTTAGTGCTCCTCAGGGATGTGCAGCGAGGTGAGCAGAGTGGAAACGCTGCCTTTTCAGAGCTGCTCACAGAGGAAAAGCCTGGGAATTTCTATACACAAGTATTTTAAAGAGCCTCGAGAGTCGGGGCTCCCACTCTTCTTTCTGGTTAGAAACCCTTCGACCAATTCTTCAAAGTCTGTATTTCGAAACGAGAGGAGAGGTGACGTGATGGAGAGCAGGAAGACCCCAAGGCTTATTTTAAAGAGGGGGCCAATATAAGACTCAAATGGCGGCCTGGTCGTTCCTTAAAAACAGTTAATCCTTCTTTTATTTCACAAAGGAACGGAATTAAACTCAAGGATTAGTTTTCTATATCTCCATCTGGGAAGTTTAAAACTGCACTAAAACACTCACGAGGTAACGTTTATGTGCTAAAGATTGATGTTCCACAGTTAACAGCTGCTCTATTGATTATGAGCGTTACCCAGCTATGGATTAAGAACATATATGGGTCAAACTGCTAATTATTCCTTTTTCTGCTGTTGTAACGCCATTACTAACGACTGAAGATTAAGTGCGGCGCGCTGTTTCGGGAGTTATCTGTCTGCAAACCGAGTTCAACGTCCACTTAGCTGATGCGCTTTGACTCTGGAGAACTCGCTCATGTGGGGGATGTTGAAGACGGGAGACTCACACAAGTGATGCGAGTCAAGCGCAGGTTATCTTCATCGCTAATGCGGCGCTCACTGCATCAGTCACTTCTTGCTTCCAGCGGTATCAGCGTGCTAGGACGTCTCTGTTGCGATGCCTCGCCGCAGCGACTGGTGCGAGCGCTCCCCCGCGGCCGCCAGCCACCTGCTCGGGCGTCGAACAGATGTGACGCTCACCGGGGCCGATCTCAGCCGTTCGCTGCGCCATCGAACCGGTGATCCCCGCTTTGTTTCCGTTCGCCGCATTTGTCAAGCCTCATTATCAGAGCGGCGGCGCCTTGCTGGCTCTTTTTTCTGGGTGGCTGCGCTTTGATGACAGGGGTCGCCCACGGAGGGACCGGCGGGAGGGAGGGAGGCGGAGGACCGAGGGGCCGAGGAACTGTCTCATACAAACATGTTCATCTCACTTTTCTGTCTGTCTGGACCAGAAATGACATACTGATGCCATCTGGTGCTGTGGAGACCAACTTTGTCCTTGACAGGAAATAGGGCTAATTAAAAAGGCTGCACGGGGAAATGTTCCACATCTCGTCAGGATTTCTCAACACTTCAGTCGTTTTTGGTTAAACACGCCGTTCCTCTGAGGAGACCGGCAACAGGAAAACAAACAACAAAGACAGAGATACAGAGGCCCGAGACAGCAAGGACTTAACGGACAAACGTAGCCTAGCTCTGGATCAGAGCCACAATGGCCAGATTGGGCTAAGGCTCTAATTAAGTTTTGGGTCTTGTAAGAGCAACAGCATGGCGCCACGGCCATTACAAGGCACCGGTGGGGAGATTTAAAGCCCCGAGTCTGTCAAACAGAGTTTCCATAGCTTCCACCTTGAAGCCCCTCACAAAAGCGGCGGCGCTGACATCGCTGCGTGGTGCTTACCTTCAGCTTTGAAGAACCGGCTGAAGGGATCACGGCTGTCTGAGGGGTCAAGTTTAAAAGGGAACGGCGGCCCGGCCTCGGCTCAGGCCTTTAATGATCTCAGGGAAAAGGGAAAACATTTCTCCTTAAAGGCCACGCTGGCTGAGTCTAAGAGCCTAACCATGTTTGATGGACTGGATTGCTGCATGGGTCCTCAAACAAACGCGATACCTCCGACAAAATCAACCCAGCCACACACCCGAAGATGTTTCCAGTCCCGCCGAAGAACACCGCCGCCGCTAGTCCGACGGCTCTGAGAACAATTATTAACCATATTTTCACGCTGCCAACCGGCAGATGAAGAAGCGGTTTAATGAGCTGGAAAGGTTCAGTGTTTACGGATTATTAAGCCCACAGAGCGATAGCGGGGTGGGCACCAAGAGGACCAGGCTGAAACATCAGCGTGGAGAATTAGGACCTCCCACAAGCCCCCCAGAGGTGGAAGCAGACCTACTCCAGGTCCAGATTTGAGCTAAATAAAAGTCTTTCTGTTCTGTTCTGTTTTATACTGCACCCATCAGCTGTGAAGGAAGCGGCTAATGGACCTGCCACTTTGGGATGACGGCGAACAAAAGACACGACAGGCCTCTTCCACCAGGGTGTTTTTGCTGTCATTAGCGGTAAGCTAGGTGTAGGGGGTGCAGGGGCCCTTCTGACCTCAGCAGACGGCGGCTCCACGCAGCGCCTGGTTATCGCATTTATTTAAACCAACCAGAGGGCACAGCAGCCACCGGAGGTGGCATTTACTGCGACTTGGCTGGAGTTGGACCCAGCAAATGGGCAGGTAAACAGGTGCACCGGACACCACTTTTATTCAATAAAGTCACAACAGGCAGCCGGCAGGGAGACGAGAGCAGCAGGAACAGGTGAAATCAGGCCAGCAGTCACCAGGATCGGCTCTGACTCCAGCCCCATCTGCAGTCTGAAGATTTCTGATGAGGAAACGCAAAGTTCACGCTGAGTTCACGGCGAGTTCACACGTAAACAGAGGTGACGAATTTCTGAGATGGACCCTTGTTTGCGTGACTTATTTACCGTCTCCGTCTGCTTTTCAAATGAACTCAGCAGAAAAAGCAAATATCTAGGACGGGATCGCATCTGTGATTTTTAGTCTTTTAGCCTCGTTTCTAACTTTTTTCTAAAGAGTGAATGAAAAAAAAAAAAACCCCTCTCTCCTGTTGCCCTTGTGAAAACATTCTCCCTGCTCTATTTTCTTTGGTGGGCAAAAAAATGTGCAAAACAAGCAGCAAAGTGTTAAATATAAACTTTGGTGAAAGTCAAACAGGGGTTAAAGGCAGAAAGCCCCGCGTCAGCATTCACTGGACAATAAGGAGGTGGGTCGCCACACTGGGAGAGCTGTCACCTCTTCATCACCCCCCTCCTTTAAAGACGCGCGCCACCTCCCGCCGACCCCTGGGCCAGAGGTCAGGCTGCTCGGCTGCAGCAGCTCCAGCCAGAAGAGTCCGAAAAGTGTCAGAAAAGAAGCGCTACCTGGTAGAGAAGGTCGTAATGCTCCGGAGGCTTCTGCAGGGTACAGACGCTGCAGCCCATGGTGGAGGAGGTCACACCATCCAGGAGGAACGCGCCTGCTCTCGACCGACCGGATCCACGCGTCCGCTCCACAACTGTGCTCGTATCCCTGCGCTGGGCCTGGCGTCTGGCTCCGGCACCTCCTCCCCTCACATGCTCCCGTCCTCTCTCTGCACAGACTCGCTCTGACTGCTGACGGAGGCCGGAGCCAGAGCTCGCTCATCAACACCCCCTCATGTTTATTAAGCAGCCGCCCACTGATTATCCACGGTGGGTGTGGGAGGAGTGTTCAGGGGGGGGACCCAAGAGGTTGATGAAGCCAGCAGTAAAAGATTATATTGGTTGGATGTTTTTAGGATTTTAACATCACCTCTTTCAGAACTTTATGGTCCAGCAGGAAAATTTATTAAAAAATTGTGAAATGACGAGCTTGTTTATTTTGTTTTAGAAAAGCTGCAAAAAACCCTCTTTGGTTTCCTCAGTCATGTCAGCGTTTGTTGACCTCCAGACTAATCCAGACACCGAGCCTTCATTTCTCTGTAAATACGCGAGCTGAGAGGAAAGCAGAAACAGCGGCTAAAGGCTCCTGCTGGTCTTTAAGTGGATTAGCGGACTGTTGTGTGGCTCGCACATCTCTGCTGTTCTTGGTATTCAGACAATAGCTACAGCTGCATAAACCAGACCTGGCAACCGTCCTGGCTGCTGGGGCGCCTCCTGGCTAGCAGCAGATAAATGTCTGCGAGGGGACCAATAGACAGGCTGGTGTTAAATTTGTTAGTTTCTTTTCTAAAGGCCTCTTTCAGCCTGATTGTTGTAGTCAAGACTGAGGGTGCGAATCCATGTACCTGGATAGAGGTCCTCCGGCAGGAGGGCTCCACTGGGACAAAAGCACAGCTGCAGGTGTCCTGGGTGCTGCCTGTGGCCAGATGTTTCCACTGATCCCATCCATCAGCACTTCCACAGCTCTGGAGCTTTAGCTACGTTATTAGCCTGGCTCAAATGTCTTTTTTTTCAGTGACCAAACCGACGCACAATCATAATATCCTACAACTGAAACGTCCCTTTTTTTCCCTTTGCTGGAATGCACTCCTGACCTGCCTAGAACAAAAAAATGATGGGAATAACAACAATTTCAATTTCCCATTTAATACCTTTAGTTTCATTTAAGGTCTCTCCCAAAAAAAAAAATATAACGAAAGGGAAGAGATCTTGAAATCTGAAGATTAGCTGCTCCAGGCTGAAAAACTGCTAGTGACAAAAAGTTGCCTGCGGCTCGCTCGGAGGGCGTCTGTGTGAACAGTCGTTCATCATCTGTGCAGGCTTTGCTGGTTGGGCTACCAGGCTCATGCCTCCATCCAGCGTAGCATGAAAACTGATTCCACGCTCACGTTAGCGCCAGTGTTGTGCCTGCGGCTGGGATCAGCGCCGAGCGGGAGCCAGCGCTCCTGCCCGGCTAATCTTTATTTCACACTGAGATTATCCCACTCACAAAGTCAAAACGGAGACAGAGCCCAGATATGAACCACTGCACCAAAGGTTACTGCGGCTGCCGCATGTGAAATATGCGTGTTAATGAATAATCTGCAGCGGCAAAGTAGGGAGGAAAGAAGTCCACAGAGGAAGCGTGTAATTCCAGGCGGCTGCGCGAGCTGTCCGTTAGCGTGTTCCTAGTGCAGATTTAATTTGGCCGCTGCGGATTAAATTTCCTGCCCTTTCCTTTGACAAAAGCTGTCTTCTTTTTCCCAGAGGAGCAGTTGGATCTGTGGGCTCAGCTTTTATTCATTACCGGTCTAGACGGGACACGTCCAGAGGTTCGGTCTCAGCAGAAGGAGAAGCAAAGCGTAATGGCGAAGCCTGGTTCGGCAAAATAAACATCATTATTTGAGGGTTTTTTTATGGAGTTCAGAGGTCGAAAGGTCACCAGGTAGCCTCCAACTCAGGTCCCCTGGATCTGAAGCCTGGCTGGACCTGGATGGAGGCCGTGTGTCATGCCTGCGTCCCACTGGGCCCAGTGTAAGAGCCTAACAAGAGGGCAGGATGACAAATTCAAACCAAAAAACAGCTTTTTAGTGCAAATAACTGCATATATGGAGTAAATTCCCAGTTGTGACGGTCCTGAGTGTGTGACCCCACCCTCACCGGCCGTCCTGAACCTAATTCACCCTGCGATGTGAGTTATCAGGCCATCTCTATAGCAGCAAGTCAGCCGTCTGACAATTTTTTTGTCAGGTGGTCACGGAAGGTAAAAGACACAGCGTTTGCAGAAACGAGACACTGATGAAGATTAGATGAGAAAAAGTAAAGCGCACGGCACGCACGGGTCCTCTAATGCATCTTCCAGACAGCAGGAGGACTGCGGGGGAGGAGGGCTGCAAGAAAAAGAACGCAATATCCAACGAGGGCCACCGTCGTGTTAACAGAGACGCCAGACGAGGAGAAGTGTGAAAAAGACGGACAGGCAGGGAACCACCGAGGACGGGACGGAGACGATATGCGGAGGGGTTTAATGAGACTCTGGTTCCTGTCAAGCCCACCGCCGGGACTGGAGAGGGGGGGTACAGCGGTGTGTGCCGGGTGCTAGTGTGAGAGGATCCACCTCGGAAACACCGAGCTGTGCATAATTTATCAGACAGCTGTCGGCTCTGTGCTGGTATTTACTCTGGCAGACAGATCCTGGGCCAGCGGGGAGCGACAGCCACCCAAACGCTGCAACTCAAACAACTAAACAACGCCAATACCATCAGTTCAGCGGAATTCCTCAAGAACGGGCATCGAGAATGACACAAAGATAAACACACACACACACGCATACACACACACACACACACACACACACACACACAGAGAACTGTAGTTGGAGTATTAACAGGAGATGTTCACCATCCAGTTGTCAAGCAATCAAGGCGCATTTCTCTGCTCCAGGCTGAATAAAATCACTTTCTCTTTTATCGCGAACAGTTTGATGCTGGTTGATCCGCTCACACGTGACGAGACAAAAGCAATCTGGATCCTTCTGCCTTCCTGTCAGCCAGGCTCTGTGGCTGGAGGAGACGCGTCTGGCTCCAAGTGGATTCAAGCACGTACAAGATGACTTTAAGTGTGAATTGCCTTTTTGAAAACGCCACTGGCCGCCACCACAAAGGGAGGATTAGGAGAAGAAACCCTAGAACGCCTGATGTTCGCTAATCACCCGAATGCCACAACATCTGTGTAAGCAGGTGAATCACCGCACCTGTCAACACAGGTCGGGAATAAAAAGGCTTCCATATTTCATCGCCTCAGTCCTGACAGACGGGCTGGATGATGTAACGGCGCCCTAAGGCTCCCTGGAAGGCCCCGCCAGCGCTGGAGTCCACGCCGAGTTCCTGTCACCAGCTAATTCCTCAGGTTTTCATCACCCGTGGAGGCCTCTAGCTGGGGCAGGCTGAGGAGGCCTGACCCGCACCGAGACGGCTCCCATGGAGTTGGGAATCGATCTGCGGACCCAAACTTAAAAATGCTAAAATAGCAACCTGCTAGCTAGCAAATTAGCTGTCGCATTGATTAAAGTTGTGAATCAGCCGTTCCACAGAGCTCTAAACAAAGTGTGTTGGTTAGCGGACCTCCCTCCATAACGGATCACACTGATTTCCGAGGAGGACTCGGAAGTGTTTTCACCGATTTGTCTTCAAACCAGCCTCAAAGGTCGGTAACAACACCCGCTGGGATGCTGTTGCTCCCACCTGCTGACCTTTTCACCAGGACTTCTCCCAGTTCAGGAGGTGAAAAAACCCCCAAAAACAACCGCTTAATCGTATCAGGTCGACTAAAACGGGTTCGCTCCTGGACCGGTGGGAGCGCTGCGTGCACAGTAGAACAAGAGCAAAAAGAGTTTAACGAGGTTTCAGGGACGGGAAGACACTTTTTAAACGAGCGTTCCAGAAGCTGCGACGGATCATCCCCTCCTGAGAGGGGCTGACATTGGAAGGGTTTCCTGAAGCCAGGCGCTAAGTGGAAAATGAAATAATAGCGGCGCCATGGCAGTAAATTTTGTTTAGTTCCTGCAGCAGAAAGCGAGAACAGAGGAGCTGCTGGAGTGAAAGCTTCTGGGGGTGAGTTATAGTCGGCTCCGTGTTCGCTGCTCCATCTCATCACATTACAGCTCCCTCAGATGAAAAGCTCCGAGCCCGAGCTGAGGTCAGTCAGAGGTAACTGACATGTTTGTTGCACAAATGTCCCCAGTAGCCAGACTTATTGCTGGATTTAACAGCCCAGAGTGATGAACGAGACCAGCACAATGTGTGTGAGTGTGTGTGTGTGAGTGTGTGTGTGTGTGGAAGGTGGGGGGTATTGTTTCCCTTAGCAGACTTCACATCTTTAGATAATTTGATGAAATTGCATATGATGTTTGCCCATCCTCTCTATCTAGGGCGTGACCCTTGGTGGAGGTGGTGACCTCAGGGGTCAAGGGTGACCTGAATGAAGATCTCTGCTAACCCCCATCCCTCCTCAGCGGTGTCAGGCTGCTAGGTGACGCCACCCACTGCTTCTTCACCATCAAGCTGCACATCAAACACCAGCAAAGTCCAAGAAACCTCACTCGATACTGAAAACCCCAACAACACACCTTCCATATGCTAACGATGTGAGCTGGACCTACACAAAGCTGTTTCAGATAGCCTGGCCGTATTAACAATATTCGTCTCAACTGAGGGAAATTTGCAGGCTTCAGGAAACTCAGACAGGCTCTGTTTTACCTACCGATTTAAAGGTTATAAAAAACACCAGCGCTCCAGTGACACGTCGATGCTTCCAGCACAAACAGTCAATAAATGTGCAGAAATTGCTAATTTGTAGGATGCAAATAAATGTCCTTGGCTCATTTAGCGATTATTGTGTTAGCAAAGCAAAGAACCCGAAGGGGAAAGGGAATAATGGGACTTTTAGAAGTTTCCTACAACCTCTCCGTCATTTTCTGTAGGTGCGCCTGCGTCAACCTGAGACTCAGAAAAAAAGACTCCCAGAGAGCATCCTGGCTGATGCCGCCAGTGTCATTATTCCAAATATAATTTTCTGAGCGCTGTTTCCGCCAACACATCTTTAAAAGGCTCGCGCTTGATTGAAAGCAACAATAACCTTCTCTTCCGGAGGGAATGGGAGAGAGGGGAAAGCATGCTTTTAAGGAGCCCGAGCCTGTAATTTTCAGCTTGTACCAACTTCATTTTCATTGAAGTACCCTGTAAACACTGTCTGGGGCACAATGCTAAGGCAACGCTAAAAGGATCCGGTCCATTAGGACGGAGAGAGAGAGAGAGAGAGGGAGAGAGAGAGAGAGGGAGAGAGAGAGAGAGGGAGAGAGAGAGAGAGAGAGGGAGAGAGAGAGAGTAGGCAGAGCGAGCGTGGGCTCCGGAGAAAAGAAAGACGAGCTGGAAGAAATTAGGTGAAGGCGGCGGTTTAATGAGGAGAAGGCGGTTTAAGCAGAGAGCAGGGGGATGGTTTGACCCCTGACCTCTCAAATCCCTCTGCGCGTATGACACGCCTGGGTTCAGGCAGAAGCTTAAGGTAATCGGGGGCAGTAATGAGGAGCGAGCACACATCCGTGAGCCTGGGCGCTCACGGATGGAGGCAGGTTCTGCTCTGACCCCCACACCCACAGCACCCCCACCGTTTCCCCCCACCGTTTCCCCCCACCGTTTCCCCCCACCTTCCTTTTTTAAGTCCCGCTTTTAATTTCTCGGGGAGCGAGCGCTTCGGCGGGCGCACAAAGAGGAGGGTCGGGCTGGGCAGCCTTTGTCCGCTGACAGCTGAGTGACAGGGCCGCGCTGAGGTTGGGCCAGAACGCTGCGGTCACTTTGTCGCTGTCGCTCAGGCCGCGGCGCGGGCGAGGGAGGGCTCCACGGAACAAAAACAACACTTCAGGCCAGAACAGCTGGCGAGCACCACGGCCCGGTCAGCGGTGCTGAAGCCTGCCTCCATTGTCCATCCATCTCTCCTCCTGCCCATCACGTGCAGCTGGAGCTTCCTGCTCTCGTCAGGCTCTTCTGGACTATTTTGTGTCTGACTGCTGCGGGCGGCACAGGGAACATATACCATTTGACCGAATGACCGCAAACAACCTGTGGTGCCCGTAAACGTGGAAACCCTAATTGGATTTATGACCCGAAGGCCCCCCCAGTCCCAGGTCCCAGTGGGCTGTCATTAGCTACCCCAGAGAAATGTCTGCCGCTGCTCCTAATTGAGAGTCGCAGGTCGACATGGCATCGCTCTGACCCGCTCCGCTTCGCCGCCGCCGTTGCCTCGCCTCATCACGCATGGATGACCAGCAGGTTCCTGCGCAGGGATAAAGTCTCAGAGGACAGGTGGAACCTTTGTAGTAAGCTAATATCCAGCACTGCAGAGGAACGGCGGAACAACAGGATCCACGATTAAAGGTTGTGCAATTAACCCCGCAGCATTCTTTCAACTCTGTGATAATCTACGATAATTCCCTCCATTATTCTGAAATATCGCTAAGCGTGTTAGAAAAAAAAGCTAATTCATGCATTTTTCATGCGAATGAACCCCAAAGTTCAATCCAAGCCTGCGTCAACGGGCCGAACCTTAAGCTGCGGCCTCGGTGGCTGTTCAACCAGTTCAAATACAGCCAAATCGTGTTATGTAACCCGATCTGGGTCCAGAATGTGATTTTCTTTTTGTCCAGTGAGCTGCAATGTACAAAGGTTCAGGTGAAGCGAAGCTTTTGTTCCCTTTCGTGCGCTGGCTTTGCTAATGAGATTAGCGATTCCGATGGGAGCTGCAGGGAGCGCTGCACGTATGGCGAGTGTGTATGTGTATGTTTGGGAGCGAAGCCTACTGGCTCGAGCTCCCCGTGGGGTTGATCAGCAAAGCAAGAGGGCAGAGATTAACCCAAGATTACATCACCAATCTGCCCCAGGCCGCTGTCCTCCTGCCAAAACACGCAGCGGTGCAGAATCCCAGCTCCAGAGCGCAGATCCACGCACATTTTACCACATTCCGAAACCTTTACGATCGTTTTGACAAACTGCAGAGGCTGGGTAACATCACGGGAACTGGAAAAGTTCAGATTTAGAAAAAAAAACCCCACAAAGGATGATCAAGAACCTGGTGCTGAAAGGATGCAGCTGGTGGAGGACAGGATGAGCAGTGAGGAGTCATGTCGCCACCTGCTGGCGGCGAGTGGAACGGTCGACGCTGAGCAGCGCCGCAGCCTCAGAACCAAAGGCTTCAGTGACTCTGCTCTCAAACCCTCAGCCGGAAACAGCACAGCTTTGATTCAGATGTGGAAGGAGGGAAAAAGGCAGAGGGGAGAAAAAAATAAACGCATGAAGTCAGAGTAGATCAGGGGTGTGTATTTCAGGAAGCTGCAGCGAGTGTCAGGATCCCCGAGGGGTCTCCCGGGGGTGATGCACCCTGTTGTTTGCCTGCTAGATTCTACAGCGGGCCACCAGCGACCAGCTGGCACTGTCAGAGATGGTAGTCGATCCCCGCTTCCGTTCCCTATCAAGCACCTCCCTAACGAGTGTGCGTGTGCGTGTTTGTGCTTCAGCTGGTTAAATGTTGACAGTGGGAGGAGAGGGAGGAGGTAAACGAGGGAAAGCAGCTTAGGGAGCCGGAGCCATGGCTCCAGTCGTGCATGACTCAGGCTGGGTGCATCCATGCCCCTGGGGAAAACACGCAAAGTATGCACCAAAACACACGGCTCGCAGCCCTCCTCGGCCCCATGTAATCAGCCTGCTTACACGCTCACTTTCCTCCCTTTAACAAGCGTTTCGGGGCCTCTTTGTGCAGCTGCTCGGGGCGGACGATAACAGCTATGGCAGGAAGCTGGCTGGGAAGGCGTTAGCGCGGAAGCTGCACCAGCGTCGCTCCACTCTGGGCTGAATAATAGGTCGCAGGCTGGACGTGCCACGGGAAAGGGGGCGGAGCCTGTCCGGGTGGCCCACCTGTTCAAACAGCCCGAGCGATCCCGAGGAAATGAAAACGTCCATGCGTACAGTCCTGCTGCGGCAGCTGCTCCGTCTAGACCCAGAAACAAATCCCTCCATTTGTTCGGGCGAAACTCGAAGTCTTAAATGTCGGTGTTTTTTTGCGTCGCGCTGTAAAAACTTATGGCGTGCGAACAGTCTTTGAAAAGTGGGTTACAGCTGTCTGCTCGCTGTGATTGACATCGCACACTCGTTGCTCAGGTCGCTGCTTGCACCGAGGAGTGGGACGTGTCTCCCGATCAGGCCGAGCGCGACCCTGCTGACCCCCACCGGTTCTACCAGGGCGCAGAAGCGCCTCGACTCCGTTGCCGGCCCACAGAAAAGTTAAACGGCTAAAGCAACATTCTAGAAAGTAGGTCTGAACAATTTAACCTGGCAGGAATCCCTTAGGGGCAATGGTCTAGCCTGAAGGGCCACGCTGGGTTGCAAATCTTGATAAACGGGCCAGTCAGGTGGTGCAGGAAACTAGGCCCCTAAATGAGGATCGGAGGTTGACTAAAAATCCGGCTTGATGGACCAAATAGAGATGGATGATGAAGCTCTAAATGATGTTTGGCCCCATTTTCTTGAGAGGACATATTAGCATGCTAGGTGAAACGTGGGGTGGGGTAGAATCTTTTTTTGACTAATCACGCCGACCTTCTTCATTTGGCTTTTAGAGAAATTATTGTGAAGGCTCTGTGGGCCGGGATAAATAGCTCATTGGGCCACATGTGGCCCCTGGGCCTCAGTTTGCGCACCTCTGCCTCAGCAAGAACGGAATCAATCCCCAATTACAGCAACATTATCGGGAGAGACAGCGTCATTATTCCTGTCTTTCAAGAGGACGAATGCCTTTCCAAAGAGACCCACCGACATTCGGTCAGGGTTGAAAGTCAGGTCATCTGCACTGCTGCTGGAACGGCACCGACAGGAAGAAGATTATTCATGCTCAAGCCTGAAGAAGAGGCAAACGCCGTCCAGACCCGGGGCGTTTACCTGGAGTCTGTCTCCCTCCAGCTCGGCCTTATCAGCAGACGCAGACGTCTGGCGTCAGACGGGGCCGACAGACCTACCTGGAAATAAACACCATCCTAAACGCACCAGTTGCTATCGAGCAACCCTGGGGGGAGGCAAATGAAGTACCTGACGATGGGAAAACAGCCTGCCAGCGAGTGCCATCAGCTCTTTTTACAAGCGTCTAATGCACTCCCACACCGCTGTCAGCTCTGGCGGTTATTACTGCCGTTCACACAGTCCTCTCACATTTCGTGAGTCACGCTATAGAGAAAAACAAAAAGGATTGTAAATGCCTCCTCGTCTCTCAGCGTCTTACCTATGGGTGGAGAGGCTGAGAGTTTGCGTGCAACGTGCTGGTGGGATGCAAATCACCACAGCTGGTTGGATCCCTGCAGGGTTTGACACTGAAGAGACGCCCGTTCTCTCCACAGCCAAACTAAAATTACACCTTTCAGAGGCGTCAGAAATCGGAGTGTGTCGGTTAGATGCTTTTGTGTCAGGTGTAAAACACAGGCATGGCAGGTGGGGAAAAGACAGTCAGCTGGTAAAAGAAGGGAAAAGGGTTTAACAAGTCATTCAGCTAAAGCTTCGCAACCACAACTGACGCGCAAATGTTTGTCCAGCTCGACATTTCTGACAAGTCGCTTTTATGAAGAAAGGTCCCGGAGTTGTAGGTGCGCACTGCAGCCACTAGGGGTCACTCGTTCACTTCAGTGTCATGGAGACTGACGCAGCTGGAGGGGACCGAGCAAGACCTTCGACCGAGGCCATGTTCAGACCATAAAAAAACAGACCTCGAGCATCACACGAAGCTTCAGCCAGCCAACCTGCTCTCCTTTAAGAGACAAAAGCTCCAATTACAAATAAAACACGTGTTTTAAAGAGGCAGTTTCTTTGTAGCTCTGCCAAAAATGACACTGAAAGGCTTGAATCTGCTCTCATGAGAGGAAACATCTGCCAGTCTTCTTAATGCAGGTCCAGAGACCTGCTCGGCCGCACGAGAAGAGGTTCAAACGCAGAACCTGGTTGACCTGGGTGCATTCTTACTTCCAGCAGGCAGAGAGGAAGCACCTGGGTGCAAAGAGCGTCAGCGCCCCCCCCCCCGGGCGGCCCCCTCCGCAACACAGCACATCATCAGCTCCACGAGACGGATCCCGTGCAGACTCTCTGGCTGCAGACACCCCCCTCGCTGCCTGTGTGTAAACAAGCCCTCCTCCTCAGACTGCGACAGCGGCTCAGGGGAGCATGTTCTCTCATTCAGCATCCACCCTCGGGAGCAGGAAGCTGAAAGTCAGCAGAATTGCGGGAAAACAGGCAGCTCTTAGACCTTTTTACGCAAAAACCTTGATGTTTAATGGGTTTTCTTTCAGTGGGGCTCAAAATACAAACTGCAGCGAGCTGCCAAAAGAGAGGACAAAAAAAGACTTGTGGGAAGGAACAGAGAGATGGAGTTCTCTGGTTTTGGGCGGTGGATGTGTGCGTGACGCTGAGGGTGACGAGCCGCTGCTGGTCGGGGGAAGATGAAGACTTGGGCTCAGGAGGGGGGCATCGGTCCAACCGTTACTGCAGCCCCTTATCTCTGGCCGATCGGGCCTGGAGCCGCGACTGCTGCTCACAGCGGTGCAGCTCTCCGACGCCAAACCCTCCTGGCCGTGTCAGCGCTCTCCCAGAGGCCTTTGGCTCATCAACTCTGATGCTATGCAGAGCCAGAGGGCTGGAAATCAAGCGAGTGAGTGGAAATCCATATTCCTGTTAGTGTACCTTTAAAAAACAAAACCCAGAGAATCTTCTCCAGCTTTGGTCCCCCGTGTGCCCTCGTGCCTTAAAGGAAGGTTGATGTGCGCGCAGCTGTTGCATAGTTAAGTGTTAAATTCAGCCAGTCTAAGGAACAGGCAGAAAAATCAGCTTGATCAGCTCATCTACAAAGATCCTGCGCTCCTCTTATTTATTTTGCTCACTACAAAACCAACAAGGTTAATAAGAACCTGCTTTTTAATGAGATGCGAACCTTGACTCAGATTGAACACCCACCCAAGGCTTCCTTTGAGGCACCCTCAGCTGCTCATCGTGGGTTCACATTTGGTGTGAATGATTAAAAAACCTCTATTGTCAGACATTTAAATAGAAGCCTGAAAACCAAAACAAGGATCTGGGTGTTTTGGAGCTTCTCCTACAATAATTCCTGACTGAGGGTGAGGCTAATGGTGAGGATGAGTGTACACGCACAGCCCGCCGTGGCCCCACACGCTGGCCAGAGGCTGTAAATCTCCATCCAACTTACTACTTCTGGACTCATTGGCTCCACGAGGCTAGCCTCGCCTCTAACCCAGCTCTGATTACCAAATTAACGAGCTCAGAAATTTATCCTAGCCTCGGGAAGCTGCGCGGGAGCGCACGAGCTGAATGCTGAGGATTAGGGCTCCTTTTTTTACCAAGATTACCGAGCAATGCTGGCAGTAAAAAGGTGTTTGATGGACAGAGAGGAGGAACGTCAGGTGTGCCCCCCAGGGTTAATACGTTCTCTCCCCTCCCAGAGGACCACACTTTACATGCAGAACAAGCAGCCTGTTGTGGGCAACCGTGTAACAGGTTAGTTAGCCGAGTATGACCTCGACTTTCACGGGTTATTGTTGCCTAAATCCGGCCTCCACCGGGACGGGGCAACAGTTCAGCCTTGGAAACGAGAGCAGTTGGGGCAGAGAAGGTCTGTGGACCATCTCGCCATCTTCATAAACACAGCCGACGTGCACGTAAACATATTTGTCTGCGTGAGTGGTTACCATGTGAGAGCCTGCCTCAGTTGCTACATGGGGTTCTTTAAACAAGGCAGCCATTTCCAGCCAATCCGTGAGCTGAAGCAGAAGAATGCACCCTCCGGGAGGCACGGGCTTATACAATGTACTAACAGAGGATTTGTTTCCATCCAACAAGACTGCCTCCAGCTGTGCCGCAGTCCGGTGGGGTTAAATTAAAGGCGAGCTGATGTGTTGGTGCTCTTGTTAAGAGCAGAATCTCTCGGTTTCAAAAGCCCGGCTCATTTTCACATGATCTCCCCTCAGATAAATGTCACTGACCACCATATTAATTCACAAAAAGCTTCAACTGCTGACGCTTCGCTGACTCTGGAAGCTGAATTTGGCCTTTGTGTGGCGGCAAATAGTCATTTGAGCCAAATTTTCAGTATGTTGCCTGTTAGCAACCCCCCTCTGTCTGTCAGTTGTGCCAATTCTGGCCTCGGCGAAGCTCCTCGCTCATCATGAGCCACAGCTGTACCGCCCTGGCAGCTTCACTCGACTGATTGACTCTGAGGGGAGAAAAAAAGAAACGGCAAAAACCCGATAAAGGACACAATGAGTGGAAAGACAGAAGTTGACGAGGAACACATGTTCAGTTACGGAGACGACCCCGAGGAGGAAGGGTGGGCGGAAAGCCAGCTATTCATCAGGACTGAAGATGAAGCACAATTAAAACAGCAGATGGCACTGAGACCACGGAATGTTGTCGTTGGGGGGTGGTAGGGAACGCCGACCGGACGGGCCTCATTATCACCTCTCTCTCTGCATCGCATATCGCATCAGCGCCCATGCCCCTCGCATCCAGCCTGATTAGCAGCCTTTCTCTGGAGTTCCACCAAAGGCCCGGACGTGCCCTCCGCAGGTCCTGTCAAACCGTTTTCCTGCTAAAATAAACTCATTTACTTCAGGCTGTCCCACAAATGCCTCTCCAAAGGATAAAAGGAAAAACAGGAGCATGCTTGCCCGTTAGAGGCACCAGACGTCCCATCTCGGCTCAGTTTTCTGTACCGTTTTTTTAGAAACTTTATTAGCTGCCCACATGATGTTTAATCAGAGCTGCTGGAGCCCTCTGTAACCTAATCATCCCATACACCGAGCGTTCTGCTGGCAGCAGGGCTAACACCAAACCATAGAAATAGCTCAGGTTTAGGACAGACACCGCTCATTTGGGCTGATCTGTCGAGAAAAATTCTAATTTGGGACCATTTCACCAAGCAAACGCAATCAAAACTTATAAATCCTGAAGGGCCCAAGAGTCCCACTTGGGTCTAAGCTCTAAATGCAACTGTGGGTAGTTAGCAGCCGAGCGAGGCTGGATGTGATCCCTATCTGAGGTCGTGACTGTGCGGTTTTGTGTAAAGCGGAATATGAGCAAGCCAGCAGAACTATCAACGGTAAAGGATGTGTGGTCTGGCCAAAGTGGATGAAGGTTTGGAAGGGAAGCGAAGGCAAATACGAGACTGCACAACGCGCCCGCTCCTCGGGCCCAACAGCCGAGTTCAAACGATCTATTTAAACCGAGGGAGCTCTCGACATGAGCTCTGGGTGATGGAGCAGTTTCCTTTCATGAAACGTAAATCCAGCGGGCAAAGTTGACGACACGAGTCATTTCAAGCCAGAAATTGGTCACAATCAATGGCCAGGATTTCAAACCCGGTGAGACGAGGAGTCAAAAGGTCAAAAAAACGTTATTTACGGCACAGCTGAGCTCACAGATGTGAATGGAAAGAAATGTTTGAGAAATGAAGAATTTCCTCCTCTGCTCTTGTGGCACCGTCAGGTTTTCTCATTCAGACGGTGGCACCACATTTCATCACCGCTGCCCCTGCATCAGCGCCACGATCTCACCCGACGGCCGATTCGGATCACATCATAAAGAATGTCTAGAAGTTAACGACTCTACCTGTTTTTCTCAATTATGAACAAATGAACAGCTTCCAAAAAGAAAGAAAAAACAAAGGAAAGATTTTCTTCTCCTGAGGTGAGAATGATTTTCAAGCCTTTATGATTAAATCGTGCCGCTCGAACCATGATTAAAGCCAGTCAGTCATTTGTTTACCTCTGCGCTAACACAAGTTACACTTCTGCTCTATTTTAAGGATTTTTTAAATCAGCACATCAATAGGTTAAGAGTCAATTATCGCTCAGCCGATACTCCGCTCCGCACTCGACCGCCAGTGGAAAATGACTCCTTTTGTGGCGCCTGCGCACGAGGAAACGAGGCGGCGATAGCATCGGCTCGTGCCTGTAATCAGCAGCCAGGTTTGACTGACGTGCAGCATTATTAGCATGACATTGGGGAAAGAGTGGGAGCTCCCAGATTACAATTTACATGCTTTCTCCTGACTCTCCAGTCTGTCACAACAGCAGGAACCCTGAGGATATCGCACACACACGGTGCACACACACACACACACACACACTGGAGGAATGTAAGAAAGAGGGAACAACGGGAACCTGAAACTGATGCTTTACTTACGTGGCCGATCACAAAGGGGTTTTTAAAAAACAGGACATCAGTCTTACCTGCAGAGAGAAAAGAGAGAGAAGGAGGACAGAATGTCAAATATTGTGTTTCATTGGCAGTGCGGTCACGTCAGTCGTCCGCTGCTGGGTTTGAGTCCATTCTCGTCTGTCTCAGAGGTGACTGGGTGTCCATATTTGGCCATGTGGGCGCTTCTGCGGACACCGTCTGTTTAATAACACGCTGGCTGCTCTCAGCTGGCTGGCTGATGGGCAGAATTCCTCCTTTTCCACAGTGGGGTCTTATCTTTAAACAGTCCTCGCACGCAGACAGCATATGGGATTCAGAAAAACACACCAGATTTTTAAATTAGGACCATCATCTGCTGCAGGATTTTCTTGAGGTTGTCACAAGCGATGGAGGAAACGACGGGCAGGTCTCATGGGATCACTTTTTCTCTTTTATTTAGATGAAATCACATTTAATCAGAACCAGATTTGCACACCTAGAAAGCAGCATGATTATTATTTTCAGCACTACTGCTGCGCTTCACACTGACCGGGTCTGAAGTGCAACAGCCGAGTTTAAACACAACACGCCCACAATTCACCAGAGACGCCGGGCGAGGGGGCGGACTTCCTCTTAATTCCCCGTCTAATTACTCGTCCCTGGCTAACCTCGGGTCAAAGACCCTGCAGGTCCCACTCTAATCCGTCTCCTCTGCCCACTTCAAAAGGACCCTGATTACAGAGGAGAAGAATGAAGTGAGAGAACGAAAGAGAGGAGTATACAGACGGACAGCCTGATAAAAGGAGGGAAGGACTGACATGAGGACGGAGGCAGAATGGAAACATAAGCTGTTTTCAAGTGGACGTTTCTTGGCTGGCTTAGCTCAGCGCTGGAGGACAGAAGCCACGTGTGCATACCAGCCATAAACTCTGGGCTGTTTTTCCGTTGTCCCATAAAACACCGACAAACGCGGCCTCGCGCGCTCCCGCCGTAGGAACATAAACGCAGCATTTTGAGCTTTGTCAGATCCAAACTTCCCCCTGTTTTGTTCCTGAGCAAGACACGGAGGGGAGGTAAGAAAGAAGTGCATCAGCCAGGGTGAGCCAGCATTTTCCAGCTCTGTTATCATAACCCCCACCGAAATGGTCCGGCACAAACCAGTACCACCTCTGGGACCACCATCCGGTTACCAACAAAGAAGCTGCTGCTCATCTGCTGGCCTTCCTGCGTTGTCAGAATTTTCTCAGCTGCATTCCAACCTCGCCACATTGAAGAGGAAAAAAAACAAAATAAAAACAGTGACGAAGAGACATCTTTGTTTGTTTAGGGGATAAAAATGGTTTTGTATCCACTGTTGGATCTCTGAGCTCTGGGAGCACCATAAATCACCCCAGCGATGCTCTTGGTGCTCTGGTAGACCGTTTTTCATCTCCTCCTGGACGGTCTGGAGAACACTAAACAAGTTCTCGAGACTGGTTTCAGAGTGGGAGTTCAAAGACAGCAATGGAGAAACCAGATGAGGGACGGAGAGAGAACGGAGGAGCGAATGAGAGTAGGAGGACGGCCTTTAAAGACAGGCAGGGGTGGAGGGGAGCCTGGCTGCTGGCTACACTCGTCTGTCTGCAGGTATAAATTTAGGCCGGATCAGATCCGAAGGTCTGTTCCTCACCGCGGCGTCCAGCTGGCTCCTGGAAGCACCATTATCACCCTCAGGATGCAGACCCTCCAAGTAAAAGGGCAGAGAAGTGTCAGGATCGCCGAGTGCTGCTACAGGAAATGTTTGAGCCGTGAAAACGTGCACACATTTGTGCTGCAGTTCGCCTCAACTCTTCAGTAGGACTGTGATTTAGGATGATGTGGCGTTTACACTAAAGCTGTGAGGGAACAGACATTTCCTCATTGTTGTGGCGAGGCCTCTTATTCCCCTGACATATCAGCCTGTCAGAGTGCTCAGGCTGCTTCAGGAGCGCTGGGCCCATCGCTCAGCACCCCCACCCCCACCTATCGACCCAACATTCTCAGCGCCGTCTTAGAGCCGCGGCTAGCCGCTAACTTGTGGCTAACAGACCAAAGCTGGTTAACCCTTTATAGGGGAAGTGACTAAAAATGGTAATTTCCGCACCATTTGCATATGACCACCCTCCTGCACCTCAGTAAGGTCTAGATCAGGGGAGGGCAAACTTTTTGATTGGTGGACCACAATGGGTTCTAACATTTGACAAAGGGGCCGGACCAGGAGCAGATGGATGGAGTGCTTTGGTACCCCACCTCACTGGAGAAAAAATACACATCTTGGGATATGGAGAAAATGTGATTTAATTTCAAATGAAAATGAAGAAAAGCACGACAACAAAATATCTGACTTTGGAATGAGTCTGAAAACATTTGGATTTGGATTTTTTTTTACCCTTAACGGGCAAGTAACCAACTATGGTAACTTTATTTTCTTTGGTTTTCTGCAAGACATTAACATTTTTTGAAAATCTGAAAACAGAAATAAACTCTGGTTATGATTCCTAATAACACCTTTAAACTGTTTTTTTTTAAATTTCATAGCATTTCAATGAGTGGCCTATAAAGGGTTAACTATCCTCGGAGCCGAGCGAACCGATCGGACTGCAGTGCAGCCGTGTCTTGACTGATCCAACACTGCAGTTTGTTGTTAACTTGCAAATTTTCTGAGACTTTTGCAGACGCTAGCCTGCAGTCCTTTAGAGGCAGATGCGCCGCCGCCACTGCCAAGTCCAGAAATTGGATTTTAACTAAGCAGCAAGAGAGAGAGAGAGAGAGAGAGAGATGCATTTCTTTGTCAAATTCAGTTGACTGGCTCATCCAAATTCCTACCTGGTTCAAAGCCAACACCTGCCCGACGAGGTGACGAGATGATTGCCGCTTTTTTGTTTTTGGACTTGGCTGCTTAAAAAAAGCTAAATCCTGAAACCTCCCTGGTTGTTTTTACTTGAATGGACATTGTTCTACATTCACTTTAAAGAAAACAAATCCAATCAGTCTGATTCACATTCCGACTCCAGCTGCCCTTTGCCTCCACCTCCACATCCAATTATGTTCAGTTCAATGTGTGTGTTGCCAGCCTTGACTGTGTGGGAGTGAAGAAGCAAAAATGCACCCTTGAAAAACGACGGCGTAAGACTGAGAGCAAACGAAAACACACAAAACAAACCAGCAGATTACAGTTAAAACTCACGCAACACAACAAACAGAGATGACGATGTAAAGGCGTCGCCTGACCAGCGCCGCGTTCGGTAAATAAAGCGCGATTATTGACAGGCGCTCTCGGGTCTTTGAGGACCATTTTCCATCAAAGACGGCTGTCTGGGGAAGATCTGTTTACAAGCTATTACTCACTTCCCTTTCTTGCAGGCTTGTTGCCCACATCTTTTCTGTAATTGTGCTTATTATGCCCGGGCGATAAGAGAGCGATGAAACGGGAACGCCGCCTGGGTGTAAACACTGGGATAGGAGTTTGGTACATGACGCCTTGATGGTGTGGGTGGGGTCGATGGAGGGGGGCAGACAGCAAGGTGACGCTGCAGATGGAGGAGGTGAGCTTTTATTTGAACGTGAATGCAAGTTGCAAAAGCTTTCAGTTTGCTTTTGGCTGGAGGGACGCTGCTGCGCGGGAGGGTGTACCGAGTGGGGGTAAAGGGGAGCGTAAGCTTGAGAAGAAGACAAGCTCTTGCCTCATCCCCAGCGTCACATCTTGACTCACCTCCCTTCCTCCAAACATCACACACTTCTAATTACCAGCCCTGGGAAAGCTGGCAAAACAACATTTTACAACATGGAACAAGAAAAAGGCATCATGATGTGCTGAGATCCAGCCCGAACATCCGCCGAGCCAGAAATCAAATTAAGGAGCAGGGAACAAAAAGTGGAAGGGAGAGGAGGCTCGGCTGTGCGTAATGAGCACAGGCAGGACATGTGATGGCCCCTGCCAGGAAGAGGGGCGGCTGGGTAACGGGGGCCTCTGCTTAGCATACGTTTGCTCAAGTTCCTCCAGGATTTCTGCAACTGTTGGATTTCTCCAAATTGTCTAATTTAGCAACAGTTTTCAGTTCTACGCTTGTTTAAAAGCATCCTTACTTTAGATAAAAATGTCCTCCTATACTCAGGTCCAGCTGTTAAAAATATGCATGTAAAAATGATTTCCTAGACAGACCTACAGATGCTACTGTGCGCTGCATAAATAAACTGCTAGGTCATGCAGGACTTGACGACTTTGGCAACTGTGTGATAAGTCTCGAGCAGGATGGGGCTTGGTCCCCCCCACACTGCACCCCCACATCTCTGAAGCACGCTCAGTGGAAAAAGTTGCGAGAGTGATAAATGAGACTCGAAACATCAGGTCATTTTCCTAATCAGTTCCTCACAATACTGCGGGACCAGCATATGGGTTCCATTTGGGCTCTGCTGTAGGTGGGAGAGAAAGAAGAACCAACGGAGGTGGAGCGAAGTGAAGATAACCAGACTTCCATCAGTGATTCGATTCTGGGCCTAACCCCTGCAGGTAGAGCGCTCCCGTGAAGCACTCGTCTAACTCGTGCACTCGCATCCTGTGCAAATGTGGAGAAAGAGGCAGTTCTGTTTTCACTTCCTGAAATATGGGACTGTTTAATGTCACTGATGAACCCAGTTTGTTGTTGTAACACCACCCCGATTCCCCCCACAGGCACATATGTGCTCTCTCACACACACACAAACACAAGCAGAAAGGCTGGGGGAATGTGAGCCTTGTGTACCCATCCATGAAAAGTACACAGAGTCAGCACTCCACACTGCTGGGCGCTGGAACAGTGCACCTTTTCAGCCAAGAGCTCTAACTCAAGGCCTTGTAGTTAAACTGCCCCAGGCCGTGGCAGCAGTGTGAGGGCCCGAGGCCTGTAAACAGCAGACGACAATGAGCGGACTGACCAGAGCGCACCATCCTGTCATTCAAGCCCTCTTTACAGCCCTGTTCCCACAAGCCACCGAGCCGCGCTGGAAAACAATATGCTTACTTTGCATCGCTAACAGCATGTCAGGCTGAAATGATGGTAACGCTCCCGGCAGAAGGAGGTGAAAAAAATCATCAGCCTGAACTCAGTGGAATGCTTTCCCGTTTAGAACAAAAAAAAAAAGGGAAAAACGACTTCTGGGGCTTTTTCAGGGTCAGGGAACGTGAGCAACTGTAAAAGCTATCTTCAAAATAAGATATATTGGTCCGGTGCAGAGAGAGAAACAGAGGGAGAGAAAACATCACTTTAAAAGCCACGTGAGGCAATCGTTTGAACCTTTTTCAAATTACATCTGGAGATGTTTAAATGTCATTAAAATATGCGCTGGCCCTAGGAGCCGGGCTCAAATTATTGAAATGAAATAGCTGGAAAAGCCAGTTCAGCGTCGTCATGGCGCTTTTGCAGCGCAAAGTGAGGCAGCGCGCACGACTTTCGCATTGCTGCTCTTGTCATGTCAAATTTGAAGTCTGAGGAAAGCACATGGGTCCGCTGTGAAGGATTACTGGGTCAGGGGAGAAGCGGAAGAGAGGAAGCGAGGGGAAAAGGGAGAGCCAGCGATGGGTGGAAACGCTCGGGAGTCTCGGATCTGTGTCTGTGCGCAGCTCCTGCCAAGAAAAACACGGCCTCAGCGACGCTGGGATCTGATTTCAGCGTGGAGGCATGGCAGGAAACTAGTCCTCCTGCAGTGGAGGGGCTGGTGCGCTACAGCCAGAACGGCCATCCTCCTCGCCTCGCGGTCAACGCGGCCGATGCTCGCGCGGGCGTCCGCGGCGCTGCCCCGGCCAGAAACGCTTTCACAGCGATTAGAGCCGACCACAAATCTGTGACGCTGATCTTTGCATCTCGCGGAGGTCAGGTCAGTTCAGAGTCAGAGATCCGCATCTGGATCCGCTGCTGCAACGCCGCAGGGATACAAGTCGGCACATGTGCAAAAAATTAGTGGCGCTGCAGAGTGATGGGAGTTTTTAAAGGCCTCTGTTGCTTCACCTCTCTGCACCACAACAGACTTGATGTTGTTTGTCAAGACTTGCTGGGGTTTTTTTGTGTGTTTTTTCACTTGACAGTGACTTCCGGTGTGGTAGCAGCAAGCTCACTGCCGGGGTTAAATCCTGCTGCTGGTACTGGAGGGACGTGCAGGAAATTGAGAAAATAGAGGAGCATCAGTGTGTGAGGTCAGATTCTGGAAATGAAGACTGCTGTGAGTGAATCAGGTCATTATTCCTGCAGCAGGTCACTGAAACTCCTCCGGAACCTTTAGAAATGCAGCACGGAGGTGTCCAAACTGGTCCTAAGGGGCTTTCTGCATGTCTGGGGCTCCTTTAGGACTGAGCAGAGCAGGTGGCTTGCAAGCAGCAAGAACACAACACCCACCAGAACCAACCTGCTTAATCACTTAAGCATTTCCTCAGACACTGTTTGTGTAACTGCAGACAACTGAGGAAACAAAGAAACAGTGCTGTGCTCAACAAAAAGCCAGTTTGCTGCAACACCTGGAGGGTGCGTGGGCCAAAACGCCACTCTGGGGGCCCAACAGGCCAGCACAAACAAATCCATGCAGCTTTTCCTTAAAACCCTACATCCAGTATGAGGCCCCCACGAGCCCACTCCAGCACCGACCCACCCCAGTCCAACGCCAAACCCCTTCTCCGCCTTCTCCTCTTCCTTCTCCTCCATTAATACTGGACATGGAAAAGGTGGACGAGCGGATACCAGATGTGACCAATCAAACTGATAAAGAGCCCGGTCAGCCGCGGAGCGCCACACAGCTGTGGCTGCAGCTGTGCACAGTTGTGGAGCCAGTTTGCTTACTCAGGGAGAGAAAGAAAGACTGGGGGAGACATGGAGAGGGGGGAGAGAGACAAGGGAAAAAAAGATCAAAATAATCGACTGGGATCAAAGCTCTGACATCGCCACGCCAAGCCCATCGGTGTCAGCCCACTCCTAAAAGCCCATTTTCTCCCCAGTCGCTCCTTTCTTTTTCTCCTCCGCTTTTCTCTCTCCTTTCCTGAGGCTGGACCTGCTCAACACATTAGCAAGATATCCCGTTCTGACAGCAGCTTTAGCCCAAATCCAGCCATCACGAAGAGTTATGCCACTGTATCGAGCTGCGGATCTGCGAGGTATCACACAAATCAAACCTTGAGGGAGCGCGGAGGCAGAACAGAAAAACGCAGTCTTGTGAAAACAGGAAAATAAGCAGATGGAAAACTGGAAGAGATGCAAATTCGGATAGGCTGACTATCTTTGCAAAAATCCAAACGATCTGATCTGAATCAGATTAAAGGCTAAGGCAACTTTTCTCTGAATAATGCATAACCTTGAGGACCGCGTGTGTCTGAAGTACACGGCAACAATCTCTAACAGTATATGTTTTTTTAAATTTAGTCCCTTTTGGCAGAGTTACTATGTAAATATCTGCGAGAAGGATAATTCTATTACGATCTGTGCAGCGGGAAATCACATTTTCCTGCATCACAGCTTCTTAAAATAGGTTGGCATTAGCGTAAACTCTCACGTACGCAGAGTCTACAGTCATCACTTGTCCTGTGGAAAAGGAGAAGTTTTACAGGGAAGATCTTTCCTGTGGCGCTCCCTCAGCTCGCCCGGCAGCAGACTCGCTTACTTTCCCTCCATTGTTTATTTTCCTCCTCAGTCTCTTCTCCTGCTCTGTCGTCCCTGCCTCGACCATTTCACCAACATCACATTCAAAGCTCAGAGAAGACTAAATATGGGCCAGAGAAAAACCGGAATCTTGACCCAAAGTTTTTTTTTAAAGCATCTTTGGGAAATGAGCTGATGCAGCTTCGGACCAATCGCACAAGAGGCGCTCTGTTCTACACTCAGCCTCTTCCAGGGCCTCACTGGATGAATATGAACATTTTAGGAGTGAACCACACACACCCAGAGGCCTTCACACACACACACACACACACACACACACATGGAAAAATAGCCTTCTCATGAAAAAGGCTGCTATGACTGTTCATAATTAAAAGCCTGTGTCACACGCAGGATGTTTGCATGTGAGCGGCGCAGCACTCACGACCGTCACATAAATAAACCCAGGGTGAACCTGAGCTCCGGCGGGACAGAACAAATCCCACAATCTCCCTACAACAATGTGGGTGAGAGAATTCTTCAAACATTTAGACAGAACCGACTCTCACTTTCAGCCAACAGTCCTCTGGGGTGTAAGGACCCAGATGATCTAATCCAGGATAAACATACAGCGGAGGGTTTATGCGTCTGGGCTGAGGGGTGAACAACATGCCAGTTCTCAGGACATACAGCCAGATCCTTTTTTTTGCTTTGCAGGTTGGTTTGCATGCTACATTGAAGTTCCCCTCTTCCAAGACTTAAAAGGTCATTCTAAAAAAAAAAACACACTACTGTCAATAATTAAGAAACAATAGATGAATATTCATAAATATTTTAGGAAGTAGGTCCATACATTTGCATTTTAACACTGTTTTATTGTATTGAGGTTGATTAGTAATTGAAATCCTGGC
>CAAE01014528.1:1553665-1602182 GCA_000180735.1 Tetraodon nigroviridis | reverse complement strand
CCCCCGCACCCCCACACACACAGACACACACACTCATCATCTGCTTCTTCGCTTAGTCCTGAGTCAGAGCAGAGGGATGAGCTCAGATCCAGCTGGATGCTGAGCCTACCTCTCCACAGGCCCAGCGAGCCGAGCCTAGATCTGCACGGCCAAATCTAACACGTCTCTAATTCAGCACATGATCAACACGGCACAGGAGGGGCAATATTTCATCTGCAGAAGGGTGGGAGATGGGGGGGGGGGGGGGCACAGGCTCCACACGTATTCTGCTGATGAAATTAAAAAGGCTCAGCTACACAAGGGCTGCGGCGAACAGCCGAGCTCTGACTGGGTCAACTTTAAGCAGATTTATAGCCTCTGGTGTGGGCTGGGTGGAGGCTGGAAGGGGGGTGGGTTTGCTTCAGAGGTAAATTATGTCTGAAACTATGAGGAGCTAATTACAAGAGAAGTTGAGCAGCCGTCTGGGGACTGTGTGGATTTCAGAGGTGCTGCATTAAAAGCCTCTCTGTGCCTCACATGGTCACTGGCAGCAGTGTTTCCTGGGTCTGACTCCACCTCATTGATACTCGGACATGCGGACAGCCCGTCAGGGCTGAAGATCATTTTTAGTACCAGTGAACAGAAATCTGGGCCTTTCTAACCTAATTTTATAGAAAAAGAGCTGGCATTGATTTCTTCCTAATGCTTCATCAAGTTGGGAATCGTTACATCGTATTTTTTTACGTGCACAAGGTCTCACTTAACAGCTTTAAGTTAAATGGTCCCTCCTTAGCTCATTTGAGGAGACAAAATCACGTCTCCTAAATCCATTTCATCATGTCCATCCATTAGCCCGGGTTAAAAATAGCAACAGAGCACAAGGCAATAAAGGAGGTAATCAAAACATTTTAACGATTTGGAAGGTTCTAAAAGGGGCAGCCTGCCCCAGCCTCCTTCCCAGCTTTAACCAGGCAGCACCTGTTTGTCATTTACAGGCAGATGATGCTGATTAGCTGGGTTACGACGCCTCATGACCTAGGCTGTATCCAAGTGCAGAGACACATATTCACCAATTAGCTGCGTGGCGTTTGGCCATCAGGCTTTACGGAGCCGTTAGAGGGGTAATGTGGAAAGTCTTGAGGGCTTTAGTTGGACCCTTATGCTCTCAAGCATTGTGACACACAGCATCTACTCAGGAGAAGGGTAATTTGAGCTAGTTTAACCCCACATCCATCCAGACAGCTAGCGGGGCGTAAAGCATTAGGGGCCATAGTGACCAACTCTTTTTCAGCCTCCAGTTGTTCTTTAGCTTGGCTGCTAACAGCTGCTAGCTCTTTAAATGTTCCAGTTGCAGCTCGGGGCCAATATAGGGGCCAAATATCACAGCCGCTTCTCAGAGCTGCTAAAACTGCCGTTTATGTCTCTGAGGTGGGCGGGTTTTGATCTATTGACCTTTTAAGTGTGCCCATGCAGCTTTAACAGAAAACACTGCAGGGTTACAGGGCAGCGCACCAGACAGTCGTTAACGCCGTGGTTGTTAGCTGCAGTTTGTTCAGCTTAAAAAAAAAAAAAAAAGATTTTTAGCCCTCTTTGTCAATGTCAATTATGACATTTGGACATATTGCATCAGAGGCAGAGCAGAGATACCAAATCAAACACAATCAAAGCCAAGAGCAGCTTCCCAAATCTTATTCATTTCCGAAAACAAGAGGCAACGGTGGAGCAACCGAGTGCAGATTTCCTGGCACGCATCGCAGACAGCGACAGATTTACTGCAGCTTTTGGATCACGTTTGCTAAATTCATTTTATAAGTCAAGTCAATGCTTCGAGTATGAAAAGTAGAGCTCTCCCAGAGGTTGGGAAAGGGACAGAGGGAATGGTTCGCATCCGGTCGGACATGAGCCGCTCGAACCACAAGAACCTGAGCTATAAAAGTGCACGCAGTAACTGTCAGGAACCGCTGCGAAAGTTCTCAGACCCACTTCCTCTGTGGGATCCTCGAGCAACCGACAAGGTTATAAAGAACGCTGAGATAGCACAGTGGAGCACTTCCATGACGTTAGCGCCTACATGTTATATCAGGATGGGAAAGTCTGCTTGTAAGAGGGAATTCATTTAAATTATTACAGTTGCTAACTTAAATGAAATTTAAGATCTAAATCTAAGAACTGGGAGACGTGGGAAGGAGCCAAAATGGCTTAAGTTCACAAAGCTTCCTGACTCCAAAGGTCTGAAGCTCAAAGTGGTTCTCACAGAGATGAAAAACCAAGCACACACATGGACGTAAACCACACACAAAGAAGATTTACTTCCTTACA
Source organism: Tetraodon nigroviridis (assembly GCA_000180735.1). Taxonomy (NCBI): domain Eukaryota; kingdom Metazoa; phylum Chordata; class Actinopteri; order Tetraodontiformes; family Tetraodontidae; genus Tetraodon; species Tetraodon nigroviridis. Next base: position 1,599,884 of record CAAE01014528.1, on the reverse strand, counting down.
GTTACAGACTCGAACACATAAACAGTCCAGCGGAATAATACCGGGGCCTGTCCGGTGGGGGCTCTTGGCTTGCCAACAGGCCGGACCTGTTCTCCGTCTGCGTGCGTGTGTGTGTGCGTGCAAGCCCCACCCCTTCCCCCGTTTCTTGTCTCACAACGCCACTCCCTTCCAGACGAGCTCTGATGGAGAGATAAGTTGAAGGTCATCCAGAGAGAACAGAGGCTCCGCTCAGGAATGTGTGGAATAACATTCTCTTGTTCTGCAGACTAAAAGCGTATCACAGGCCGTGTGGTGTCACATGGGCCTGTGTCATCGCCGCGCTGATGACTTGATTTATAAGAGCACGGACGATGACACCGCCAGTCAGCAGCTATTTGCAGCCACCATTTTCTCCCGCTTCACCATGGGAAAAATATCAAATAACGTGGACGAGAGCAAATTTGCGTTGAAACCCTGAATGGAAACGTCATCTTGTGTGCAGCTGTGCAGTAACCGAAGCCGCTGCTACGATGCTAAAACTGCTCTGAAAAGCATTATGAGCAAACTTGGGAATAAAACTGCGGCTCTAAGTGGGACACAGATCTGAAAACAGATCTTTCTCAAGAAGCCTGTAAAAATGAGACTCCTTTAACTTTAAGCCAAAATGTTTCTTTTTCCATAAACGAGCTCCGACAATCACATGACCAGAACAAAAACACTGACATCATCCTGCTGAAATATGAACACTTATTGTTAATCTAGTTTTAAAATGTTTAAATAGGCAAAAGAAGTTTTTTTTTTTTTCCCCCCGGCAGCAGATTAGTCCACAGTGGGAGCTCCATCCTACCCCAACCAGCAGGTTTCCCAGTTGCTTAGACTGCAAAACTGTAGCGCAAATGAGTCAGCAATAGCGTTGTCCCGTGTTTAGGGTGTGTATTCACACATTATTATTGATGGAATCTTGTAAATAAGAAACACCAGGGAGCCTCAGCACAACGTTGACAAGTCTGCAGCCACGTTAACGTCTGCACCACCTCATAAAGTATCATTAAGGGATGAACGATTGTTATGACCTGGTCAACACGCTGTATCAGGATTCTATAGGAGCGGATCTGAGGTAACTTTTACTTCGTAGCTACCAAAGGCAGCGAATCCCGTCTTTACCCACCCCCCCTCTCCCCCGACCAGCGCGTTTCCTATCTGATTTTAGGCTTCCAGATGGGAAACTTGAGCAAAGATGGTTTCTTGGACAAAATTTACAAAGTCCAGACACAGACCATCCCCTTTTTTTCTTTCTTTCTTTGCACTTCAGAATGTGTTTTTGATCTTTCTCTCTCCAATCAGGATGCATAAGATCTTCTCTGAGTGGAATCTTTGCCAAACCATTATATATCATATTCACCGAATTTTGCTTTAGATTTGCTACCAAATGTTAAATTAGTTGTGGTTTTTCCCCAGGTGGTTTTATGCTGTTCTTCTCTCAGGGCGGTATCTGCTGAGTCAGACCTTATGGAACACTTTCTCCTGACGTCCACATAACCTGAACTTTTGTCAGAGCCTGGGGGCTTTGCTTTAAGACACGCTTGTTTAATCTCTGGAATGAACAAAGCACAAAGGCAAGTTCTTTTTTTAGAGAGCTTTCAGAAGCTTTGTTGAACAACCAGGATAATTGTCTGAAGTGAATCATGTGCTTGTAGGCGAGTGTTCTCCGCTGGTTCCAGCTGGATAATGGTGGCTGTGCGAGAGAGAAGGCTGCGGCTTGACTCGGGTGCTCTGTGTGGGAGCTGGACAAACTCAGACAGCTGCGATAGCCCACGTGGAGATTTCACCCGCAGACAATAGAACAAGCGAAGCAAGGTGACGGGCGATGAATGCATCGGCCCGGATGAACTCTCTCTTTGCTGATTGAATCTCCAACTTGAGTTTACCTGTCGAAAAAACAGGTGGTTCTGTCTTTGAGCCACGTCCACGTCCAAAACTTCACTGTTTATAAAGTCTGAAGTTTACTCAGTAAAGCTAAATGTTTGAACGAAAATAAAAATAAGATGCAATGCAACCGTCTATTGTTCCAGACTTAATATTCAGCCACAGATGTCCACGGACACGGAGCATCAAAACCGTCGAGTTGCATTTTTTCCTTTTAGAGTCATGTTTGATTAATCAGAGACGTGTGTGGTGGTGGTGGTGGTGGTGGTGGCGGTGGTGGGGGTGGGGGGGTTATGTGTTCCCAAGGGGAGGAGAGATTCATCTGAGAAGACACTGAAATAGATACTGAAGAGCTAGTGGTGGATTCTCTCCTTTGACTTTACACTTCCTGCCTTGGTTCTTTTCCATCCTCTGGTGGTCGTTCGTCTCACCTGTGTCGTGTTAAGATTTCCTGTGTAGTTGGGTCTGTGGAAAGCATGTGTGGATGTGCTAACCCTCCGTTAGACCTGACCTGTGGAGTGTCTCGCTCAGCCTGGATGGAATGTCTCTGTTAAACAGACATTATTGACATCAGCTCTGCTTGGCTGACTCTTCAGCTTGGTCTAAGCCTTTTCTGGTGTGTTTGGCACACAAACAGTGATGGTTATTTTGCTGGAGTCTCCCAGTCTGCCCCCCTACAGTTGCTGCATCACGCAGTCTCTAAGCCCCAGCTCAGAGACGATGAAACAAAAAAACAGGAAGGGAGGAAAAGACAAACTGCAGCAAAATATTGAAGAAAGCATAGAAATCTTCTATGCTCAACTATTTTTTTTAACTCCAAAGAACACATATATTAAGTTGGCTGAAAGCATGCACCCTCTCACCCCGGCTCTACCAAGCCAGAGTAAAATCTGAGGCCAATCAGCCACGAAGGCCACCAGGTGCACGTGCATGGGCCTCGCAGCCCACATACATGCACCCTCACCCTGCTGTTAACACCCAGCCTGACATCTGATTACCAAAAGCCTGGCCTGCAGCTTCTGTCAGACAAGTCTGAGGAAGGTCACAGATGAAAGCGCTGTTTGATCCGGAGCTTTCATGGTCCTGAACCTAATGTACACGCTTACATAAATATTGACTGGTTTTCAAGGGTGCTATAAATTGCTGAGTGTTAGAAGGGCCATGAGATGGCCAAAAATGTGCTTGATAGAGCTCTGAGCATGTTTGAAAGGTGCTAATTTCACCAGGTGACAAATCACTCACCCATCAAAGACATCCAATGACAAGAAATTATGTTTGAGCACTTGTAATATACATGCTGATTTCCATTAAAGCTGCTGGCAAGAAAAAAGAGTTCACTTTTCCAACACTTGCAAACGGATTGTGATGGGTGTGCGAGCGCTTGTCTACACACACTTGACTCAAATGAGGATTTGTATATTTGTCTAAAAACCTGCACGACTCACTGACAGATGACAGTGCGCAAACAAACGTTGCGTGGGTAAAGCCACGTCTGTGCGGCGTCCCGTTGGTGTCGTGTTGAGGACGACAGCCCCAGAGCGGAAAAACATCTCCTGTCGCTCACACTTAGCCGTTCTCTTTGGTAAGTCCTTCAACAAAGGCTGCTAAGCTCGGCACATTTGGTTCAGATCAGCGGGGTCGCGACCTGTGCCAGGTTTATTCAGAACCTTTGCACCAAAAATAATCACAGGGCTCCGACTCTGCAGCGGGAGACATTAGGAGTCTGGAACCACTTCTGAGTCCAACCTCTACCTGAATCCCTGAAACGTGATTGCTGGGGCCAGTCAGTGACACGAACATTTCCTAATTATTGTTTGAATTATGAGAATCCTGGAAGTGGAAACGCTTCTTGCAGGAGGCAAATGCTCTTCCTTGGGAGAAGGAAAAGAAGGAGGCTAGTTTGGCAGCATTATGCGCTGCGGTTGTGGTTTGTCTGCAGGAGTGAGTTGACTACTTGGAGGTAAGGGACTGGAAGGAGGTCTGAGAGGCTTTTCTCAAATTCAAGAGGAACAAGCAGTTTTGTTTGCAGGCTTCGGTGAGGTTTGCTATGTTGAAACAGGTAATTCTTACAGGAAAGGAAAGTGAGCTTGTTCAGAATTTTGGTCCAACTCTCCAGAATCCAGATAAAAATCTTTGTCTTGATGGGGAACAGCGAGGAGACAGCTTACACTGCTTTGGCTTCAATTCAAGAATTTTGAACCATGAAGCACGGCATGCATCTCTTACCTATGACGCCTCGTTCAGACTCTAAATTCCTGTGAATATCTGCAGCTAAGTGGACACGGAGGCTTTTCCAGACTTGTGGTTGCACACCAGCTCTTATTCCTCCTAAATAAATTAAAGGGAGAACTGGAAGTGTTACTCCAAAGTCCAAAAATAAAGAGCCTTGTGTGAGGTTCAGCTGAGAGACACCAGCTGTCGGCCTCATATAACATGACTGGCAGAGAGGACACATTGTTTTTTCACACATTTGTTCTTTCTTTCTTTTGCAGATTCAGTTTGCTGTAGGTGAAAAAAGGAAAAAGAGAGGAATTCATGGTCTCAGTCTGGACTGATGCTGTTTCCACTGCATGTTGGCTCTTTGCTCCTTTATCTACATCAGTCCCGCTTCAGGTGGACGGATTCCAGAGCTCCTGAGCATATTTTCCATGTTCTTGCTTCGTGCCTGCGTGCCCCGGCAAACTACGACTAGATGATGCCGTACGATATGAAAACAAAAGACAAATTGAGTGTGGTTGTATGTGAGAGCTGGTGAGCAGAAGTCAGGAACTGAGCGAGTGTTAGCAGGATTAGCGCTAAACCAGGGGTAAGACGAACAGAAACAGATTTGAGTCTGAGCTCAAAACTACGTTTTTCATGGTAGCTTGATGTCAGGGCAGGATTTCACTCCACTGCACTTCTTTTAATTTTATCATCACAAAGATCTGCAGCAAAAACGACTACCCGCTCCACTCAGCAATGATTTTCCATCTTCCCTGCTGGCACTCAGGGCTTTATTCCATTTATACTCCTGCTAAACTGTCTCAGAAAAAGGTAAAAATTGCATTTACAAACAACCCAAAGGCAGATGAGATTTGGAGGAGACTGCAGCGGACCTACGGCGGCCTTGTGTCCACACAGACGTGCATGATTTCCAGGCATTAGGTGTTTAATTTGTATTTCCTATTTTTTTACTGCTTTAAGACGACTGAGATGGAAAGAGGGGAAAAATATTCCCTCTTTCAACTTGGCAGGGAGCCTTCCGCAGGGGATAGCTGTACCACCTGCACATATCAATCACGCCAAGCTCCACTGGACGCAGGAGGGAGGAGAGGAGGATTCGGACGCTGACAAAATGGCTGCCAGCATGCAGGAGAGCCGCTCGGGCGCCATGTGACATATTCATGCTGAGGCTCTAATCAGAGCCCCCCTGTGTTAGTGGGCATTGAGAGCATTTCCATTGACACCTCGACATTGACTTTGGCACACGGCTCCGCGCTCTTAGTCGGTGGTCCGGCGCTTCTCCTCAGACCCTGGGGTTATTTTCTCTGCCTGAGCGCTATATCACATGTCATAACCTACAGGAATGTGTACACACAACCTATTTAACTTGAGGTACAGCCTCACCTTAAGGACAGGCTGAAAACCAAAGAAGAAGAACGATGTTTATAATTGGAACCAGACATTGGTACATTGGTGTTAAAAAAATATGTTATATTTGATCTCCTTACAGGTGGGCTTAGTACAAAAAATACAGTAGCTCTTTTCAAACTGCGCGGGACCACAAATATTCAGTACTGGAAATTTTATTCGGCTCTGAAAGACGACATATATTACTGGACGCACAGAGCAAATAAGAGGAGAAGCGCACACTTGTATCCACCGCACCTGTGTGTTCCCAGTGAGCGGGGAGTACTGGGAGAAGGCACACTTTGCTTCCCAGTGTAGAATAACTTATCATCCAAGGGGAGGACAGAAAGACTAAGACAGGAGCAGGATATCCGAGGGAGGCGCCTCTCGTCACTCCTCATGCCTGCTAGCTGGAAAGCCTGCTTAATGAGCCAGGTCTGGCCATTTCTCCAGGCTGGTTGTCAGGATGGGAAGTCTTGAATGTTACAGAGAGGCAGCACTTGAGACATCTCTTTCATGGAAACCGAAGAAAACAAAGCAGCGTAGCGAGACAGAGAACCCCGCTGATGAAGAGGGATTTCTATCCCTGCACATTTGCATGAGAGGGAAAGCTTTCAGCTCCAGTTAGCTGCTAAGTGATGGAAGAGAGGGCGGCCCCGGGAGCGGTGGCAGGCCGGCAGAGAACGACACGGAAACTGCTCGATAAAGCGGAGAGCGCATTTTGAAAAGGAATGTCTGAGTTCAATTTGCGGCCTGTCAGCGTAGGACGAACCACGCCCTGTGAGACCAACCAACTGCCCAACATTACAGGGAGCCGCCACCATTCATCACACACAAAGTGGCAGCTCGGCTTTCACAGTTGGAAAAACAGCTGGAGGCCAAAAGCAATCATGCCGGAGGGCTACGTGTGTGATATTCCTGCTTGGAAAGGTTGTGCTGATATATCCCAATTAGCTTAGGTATTACGGAACATCTGCCTTGGACAGCAGGAACGATTATAAACGGTGACGTCAACCCTGTGAGTTTACGGTTGTTAGGTCTAAATCAGGAAGCGCTAACATCTGTTGGCGCCAATGGCAACCCAAGGGAAAGTTCCGCACTGAAACATTGCATTCAGATGAGAACTCGTGGCCTTCTTTAGTATCTCCATCGATAATCGTCGATAATCTCCATTTGAAATGGAAGAGTCATGTGACCCAGTCTGTCTGGGCTCTTCAGAACCGTGCTAAGTGTTCAAACCACCATTGGAACCTCTAAACACAAGTCAACACCGAGTCTTCTCCGCCCATTTGATGAAGACCAGGCCCACCCACCAACCAAGAACACATCACCACTGTGCAAACCAACAGAAAACGAAGCGAGGGGGGATAAATCTATCCCACCAATCAGACGAGCTCTGATCAAACCTGCTTAGCGTGATCGATAGTGATTCCAGATTAAAGTAAAATTGAGCTGGGGGGCAAAAAGAAGCCAGTTCTAGCCTTTCCCTGAGCACAAACTGGAATGAATCCATGTGTTGTGGCATTTTGACTGATGAGCAAAATCTATAGCCTGTAATCTGCCGAGGGAGCGATCTGGGTTCACACAGCACCACACAAACCATGTGTAAATCATTGTCAGCCGTTAGCTATTTTGTAAGAAACAAATACACGTGTCACACTGTGTGCCGCCAACAGTAGAGGCAGACAAGCTGCTCTGCGGAAAAAACAAGCAGCAGTTTTAACAACTCAGACAACAAAATCTTATAGAACTAGTTCTACTCCAATTTACTGTTTACATTTCTGTTGTGTCCCACTGAGAATATCTACTAATCTTCAACGTCAGCATCTTGTAATTTATCTAATGCTGTGGCCTGGCTCCTTGTTTCCCTACTTAATTAATTTTCCCACATGGAACATTCCCTCAATCAGCAGCCCCCAATTAGTGTGAAAGTCTGCAACTTCTGCGCATTAATCGCTCATGGTGAGGTTGAAAATCTACCCTCTTTATTAAATAAACCACAGTTTATTGAAATATCAATTACAATATACAACTCTGAAGGCTACACTAAATTAGAGCCATCAACACTCATTTAGTTGCTGTTTCCTCTCTTATTAACACAATTTATTTTACATTTATTTTTCAAAATAAAAAGTGAAGGTACAGCAGTAAGTAATCCTGTGATGAACTGAATTATAAAGTTATCTGAACTCTTCCAGCTACTTTTGATACAATAAAAATATGTAAACAAATGACATTTTCTAAACATTCTGAACACTAAACAACCAGAAAATTAGATTACAAAAATATGATTTATATATAATTTTGGTTGAGGAAAGGAGAAAGACAGAAAGAGAGAGAGGGAGGGTGGGAGGGAGTGGTTAGCGTGCAGTCAGGATGCAGTTTGGTACTGGAAGGAAATGACGGGCCATTACAGCAGAACTAAGAGTCTGTTAATCAGCTTATTAGGGTTTAATTGAGGGTAGTTAATTAGGAGTCTGTGGGCAGTCTGAGCCTCAGGGTCAAAGGTCAATGTCAGAAGCAGCTGGTACAGCAACCTGAGCCAATTGTTACTGATGCATTTACACAAGCCTGTGATTGATTGGCAGGAAAACCAGCCTTAATTCTGCTCGTCCAGGACTGCCCCCTCACGGCCCTTCAGGTGCCATAAATTAACCTCCAGTGCACGAGGCGCGGGGCGCGGCCGCATTGGAGCAGAGCAAACACATTTACAGTAGGTCCAGACTGGACGTCTCCACTGAAATCATCAAGGGCCGGTCTGCCTTTGAGAACCCAGGCTGTTCAAACAGGCTGGAAAATACAATATTCTGTGTGTAGTGAGGGCTGGAGATAAAAGCAGAACTCCGGGCAGCCGGGCGGGAGCACACCTCACACCGCCTGCAGACTCCACATCTCCAGCTTTTTTCCCAGCGCTGGAAACAAGGGCGAGCTTGTCTTCGCTTCTTCCCACCAGCACCAGAAGCTGATTACGGCCAGGTCTCACCTCAGCCGGGCCGCTGGGCACAGGAATGCGGCTCGGTGGAACGGTCGGCACAGTCTGGGGCCGATTGGCCCCGTCTCGGGACAGGCGGGCGAAACAAAGCAGGGCCACAATAAGATGGCTGCCTGGCTGGGGCTGAAATTCAATAAAGCGCCTGACAAAGGCCTGCTTCTTGTCTGAGAAAGAAACACGTGATCCTCTCTAGGAAATGGTTTACGTGTCTGTTCAGACCCTCGGTGTCAAAAAGAACTGCCACATGTCCTGGAGCAGCTAGAACTTATTAGTAGGAGCCAATCAAGCAATCTACTGCAGCCTGACGTTTCTCCTCATGACCAACGGCACGAGATGTCTCGCATGAGAGCAGTTGTCAGATTCGATGATGTTTGTGTTTCCGTTCTCCAAACAGCACCAGAAGTCTCGACGAGCATTTATTTTCCACTCCAGACCCGTTGACACGCTTACAACCGTAAGAACACGACTGGGATCAGCTATAATTGTCGTCACAGCCTTCCAGGCGTCTGAGTCGAAGTTCATTTGCGGATCTTTGCTTCCAAATATCTCGATTCCTTCCAGTTTGGAAGGAGGCCTGGACAACTGGCTTTCACTCACCGCTAAGTGCTGTCTGGCTGGGTTTTAGCAGGTCTCTGTCTTCGTGACTTGATCCCACTGCGACGGCAGGGAGGCTGGAGGTGTTTAGTGGCTCACCGTGGGTAACCTCGCAACTCACACGCCTAATGACAAGTAAGAAACTGCAGCTGTCCTGCTGCTGGGGGGGTCGCGCTCCAGTTAAAACAGGAAGAAGAAACGTAATTCCACTTTAGGCTGCGGCAAACACAGTTCTGACCAATGCAGGCTAATGTTTTTCAGGTTTTATCTTATTTACAGCGTCTGGTTTGCATTTCAGATGCGGATGATTGTGACCTCTGGCGTTTTTCCACCACATTCTTCCCGCTCGTCTCCTCCAGCTAACCAAGCAGAAACTGACTGTGCACCTCAGAGAAGTTAAACGAGCGCAGGCAGCTAATCCACCTTACATCATCTGTTTCAAAACACGCCTGATCTTTTGCCCAACACAATAATTCATCACGTCTCTCTGTTTTTGTTCCTGCAATCACAATCACACATTTTTAGCAACCGCCACCTAAAAAACTCGCTACAACCGCTGCGGTTTGCTTTAAAGAGCTTGTTGCCGTTCACCTTCTGCAACCCAAGAATGTTTGCTGAAGATTTACAAGGCGACATTTACAACAGCAGCCCAGGCGTCGCCATTCTCTTCCTATTTTCACACTGACAAGCCCCCACAGAAACCCACCCTCCGCTCTGGGAGCACAGGCCCGAAAGGCCATTACGGCCTGCGAGGCTGGCTTCTGTAATCCATCTTTTTCAAGAGAAGAAAGTAGAATATTTCTGCTGCGACACAGTCGATTCCCGGTGAAATAGAGGAGGTAGGTTTGAAGAGCACAGAATCAAAAAGCTAACTGGAATCTGAAAACAGCAGAAGAAATTAAGCCGAGTGCGATCCGGCTGTAGGACTGAATCAGAACATAGTTATGGAGTCCCGGAGGAGAGGCTAGCCAGCAAAGCAAACACAGCTTGAGGATTTTATGAGAAAAATTTCAGGCTGAACAAGGAGGCATTCATGTGCTGATTCATAACAGCCTGTAGCCCCACGAGGGGACGCATCCAACTCCTCCACTTAGAGGCTGCTGCAAAACCATCAGGTCCACTGTGTGCAGACCAGAACCAGAAGACACGAGCTGCCTCAGGTGAGCTGGCCGCTGCAAAAATAAACCCTCAGAAATGTACGACCCCCCCCAAAAAACTCTTCTGTTTGCCCAGATTTAGATACTGGATATTTATCATGTTTAGTCAGAGACCAGAACATTAGATTAAAAACCCAATTGTTACAGGTATGATAATCACATCATGAAGCCTAATTTGAATAAATATCAGAGTTTTAGTGTGGCAGAAAATATTTAGCTGTTTAAAAAAGCTTCAGTCAAGAAAAGTTATTTCATTATGTCACAGGTCAGAAACAGCTTAAAAAGAAGTGGTCTTTCTGCTACTCTTACAAACATCTGTAAATGTGGCATTGAAATAAGATTAAAAAAAGATGTAAAGGTGATGGACGAACCTTCATTTAACGTACAACATACGATGTATATGATGTTGAGTCAAACTCAAGCATCCATGTTGAAGGTCCTTTTTGGCACCCAAACCAAACTATTTCAAAAACATTCCTAATGTCTGTTTGCACAGTTAAAAAATAACTTAACGGACTTGACGGCATTTTATAATACATTTTTAAAATTGAGTCTAGACAGAAAAGATGCAAAGTGATTAAAATTTGTGGCACAATTTCCAAGATGCACCCTTAATTTTAATGTTGGACTGGAAAAGCTGGCCTGTTCTACATAATAATCTTGATAAAAACAAATGGCGATTGAAAAAAATGAAAATACAACAGGGAAAATAGCAGATTGAGCAACCTTTCTGCTTGTGTCTGATAGATAATCTTTTCTTTTTCAAATATAACAACATATTAGCGGCACCTAAAACATGAAATATGAAAAAAAAAGCCATTTCTCTTTCTCGTCATGATAAATGGGTCAGTATGAGGAGCTGTTGTTTTAAACTTGTGGGTCGAGGATTAAATTCCTCTGTGACGCATCACGTATGAAGCTGCATTTGTCACCGTGGCCTTAAATCCTGACATGCATCTATTTGCTTTAACCAAAAAGGGAGTGTTGGTAACGTGAACCTCTGCTGCTCTCGAGTTTCCCGCCTGATGAAAAGGGCTCACGCGGATAAGAAAACGTCAACTTATTAATGGCTGACAGATTTATTTTTCTGCTTTTTATTGAGCAAAAACTCACTTCCTGAAAAACAGTCACTCAATAGGGGGCTGCTCTACCTCCTTAGGCTCTACTCTGAGGAGAGATTTGGTGACTTTGACCCCCGATAAGAAGGTAAATGCTACTGCAGTATGATGCTCAAGCAACATCTGTCTCCGAATGAGCATCTGAGGACGGTATCTTCACATGTAACCAAATATCTGCGACATCTGTTACCGTGGTTGCACCACCTTGGTGCAAACCTGGAGAACACATGCAAAGGCTCACAAAGGCACGCTCAGATCCCCGGCTCAGCTGCCATCTTGCATGTCTGTGTGACATGCGAGCTGCTCTCTCTGAGCCTGCTGCTGTTCCAGCTGGCCTTTTCAGAACCGAGACAGTTTCAGAGCGTTCCAAAAGCTAGCGGTATTTGTGCAACAGTGAAATTTAGCTTGTCCCAAACAGCTCCAGGCAGTTTGGAATGATCAACAACCTCTTCATGTCCTCCTCTTATACGTTAAGCCAACAATTGCCTAAAATGCTGCCGGCTCAGAAAACCGCATCTGTCATCTGGGCGGGCTGGTAACCCTCGGCGACCCCTCGGTTCGCTGCTGCCGTTGCGGAGGATGGCGCCTGACAACAGCCGTCTAAAAGCAGCCTTTGTGACGTGGACGTTTTGGACGCATCCTTCGAGTTGACCTCAGGGTGAGGTGGCTTTTCTGCATGGAACTGAGTTAAAGGGGAGAAGAGGATGCTTGGTGGCAGCCCTGTCAGGGAGGATTTGTCAGCTTGAAAGCAAACACGGGTGCTCTTCCTCACCCAGCGAGGCTGAAGACAGGCAGCTTCAGCTTCTACTTCAGCTTTTTCTGCAGCCGTGTCCTACTTAACGTGCTTTATCTGAGCGCTGATTGGTGGGAGCATGTATGAAGCCTTAGACTAAATGAGGGGCTCAGTGATGTAAACTCTTCTCTGAACTTCACATACCTCGAGAACTTTGTCCTGGATCTGGAGGCCTCCTTCTTTGTCAGCCGGACCTTTCTCCACAATCTTGGACACAAAGATCCCTTCATTTGAAATGCTGTCAATGTCCTCCTACAGAAAGAAAATCACAGTTAATTTAACTTCACGTTGGGTTTCAGGTTAATAATGACAACAATGATCAAAGCATGAAGGAAAATAGGACTTGGAAGACTATTGTGTACAGGATTATTATGGTGTAATGGATTTCTGAAAAACTGTATTTTTTTTCCTTTTTCTGTTTTTCAGAGGTGATTATCTTTACAATCTGGTAACGTGAACCTAAAATGATCTAAAGACGAGACCATTAGAGACAAATGAATGCTGTAAAAACCCCACCCTCCAGTGTGGATTTCAGTCCTGGGGGAGGGAGGGAGGGGTGACGCTCACCTATGAAGTTTAAGATTAACAGTACTGCTGCTAAAGAGTCAGGTGAAAAAAAGTTAAAAAAAACCCCCAAAAACCTTGAAAACAGCAGATCTGAGATGGTTCCAGGTCATAAAAGAGCACGTCAAGGAGCCCCCACCTCACCCACCACCTTTCCCCCGTTTTGACCCCGAGGGCACCTGGACAGCTTTACACCCCAGCAAAAGACCGGAGGCAACCAGGAAAAAGTCAAATCCAACAACTGTCTGTTTTCCTGTGATTGATGAAGATGAGAAGATGATGCAGTGATGAGGAGTTTTTACTGACTCAGCAGAAACAGACGGCGCCATTAATGACGCGCGTGTGCAGAAACCAAGATAAAAGACCCTGTTCTGTTCTGTTTACCTCGCCGCCAAAATCCCCTCAATTAGAGACAAAACAACTGCGGTGGAAGCCATAATCCCAGATTTAACTCTCATAAAAGTAATTATAGTTTTTTTTATTTATTTTTTTATTCGTAGTGCCAAATCCATGAAATCCGACCAATTTATAAACACAGTAAAAGCTGATAGATGTGGTCCACGCGACCGCAGATGAGAAAGCACGCGCAAGACTCCCTGAGCTGTGCCAGTCTGTCCAGAAGCAGCTACTGGTGTCAGCTAACTGGGACGGTCAGCGGGGGAGGAGGGGGAGGGTTGGGGGGAAGGGGGGGGGGGTCTGCATTCGACCTACCGAGCATGGCCTTCCTCCTACGATGTTAAAACCCAGAGAGCCGCCCTCACGCAGAAGGACAACGGTCACACTCTTAGCTTCACCGGTCTACGGGCAGACAGAGGAGAGACAGACTGGTCAGACTGGGAGGACTGGGAATCTTAGCTCACAGATGGTTAAACCTGAACCGCTTGACTCTGACTGGACTGCTTTTCTGTTTGACCTTTATCAGAAAAAGAAGTGAAAGTACCCAGCGCGTCTTTCCATACCTTCACCTTCTCGTCTGGAGCATCTATGTTACTATGGCGATGGTGAGGCCATGCCGGTGGCAGACCAAGCTGAGCGGAGTTAACTGCTGACACAACACGCACGCTCTGAGCTAACGGCGTGAATCGAATCCAAAGGCTCTGGCGACGCCGGCGCCTGCAACAGCCACAGCGCCGAGCTGTCAGCGCCGTCATTAGAGGTTTCACGCCGCTACAGCGTTCCAGAGGCCGACATGAAATCTTGATCTTATTGAATGATTGCATGTATTTTTTACGCCGATCAAATCTCTTCCTCTGAGGTTGCTCACTGGATTTTTGCAAAAATAACTTTACTGGTTTGATGACAGGTTATTTAATCTAAGTAAATATACTTTTTTATAAAGAGTTGGAGGTAAAAAGCTAACTGCTTTTATCTAAACAATGACCTTTTTTTCATGTTGATTTAGGGGATCATGGAGGCTAACTAGGGTACCTAGTTAGCCTCCATGATCCCACAGTGGAGATGATTCACAGGCAACCCAGAAGCTTCCAAAGGCTGAGAAATGAGACCTTCTTCAGTGGCTAAGTCAGCAAGGTGATCCCCATCTCAGCAGAAAAACCTTCTAGTGACTCAGAACCAAACAAGCAGCATCTGAAGGCAGATGCAGTGAAAAACTTGGAAACTGAGAGTGAAAATATAAAATATTCCCTTCGATGACCCAACCATCTGCAAGGACCACGTTAATGAGCCAATTAGCCCAAACGTATGGAACCGACCCAGCAGAAGGGTCTTCTTCAGTGGCAACATGACATGAAATCCTGTGGGAAAGCTCCACACTCAGCTCCTAATCTGTGTTTTTAAGCACCTCTTAGCAGAGACTTATGAGGCAGCATCATTTCAGCTGCCACTTCAGTATGTGGTTACATGGGAAGTCTAAATATACAGCAGGTATTATTGGCATATGTGCCGTCCCAACTGCCATATAGGTTGAAAAGTGGGCCGCGGCAAGCCGCTGAGCGATCCTGCGCCGTGTGGAGACAGACACGCTATTCCCGTCCACCAGAGGGTATTTGTTTATGGGACTTCACATCTCGCCAGGCCAGTGGAATGATCTCACAATAACACAAATTAGGAACATGCTAACCACATCTGCAACCAGTCTGCAGGAAGGTTGTGTGCATGCTAAATCGTTAGCTGTTCCGGGACAATAAACACAAGGTTACAGCTAAAAGACCCACAACACGGTCATGTGCAGGGTCACACGGTCCCACGGTCACGCCGGGACAAAACCCAGCGTGCCAGTCGGGTATTGAGAAGAGGAAAAAGCGAAGCAGCGCTGGCTGTGAAGGCTCATTCTTCTGCTCGCTGGCAACTTGGCACAAACGCGCCGAGACTTCGCTCCAGCTCCAGTCACACTTTCCGAGTCTGTCCTCAATCAAATCGCTTCCCTTCCATCTGCCCGCTGACATATGTAGATACTGTAGTGCAGAAAAGAACAGGCTGTGAGGAAGGAACTCGACGACCTGCTGAGTGTGGAACGAGCTTGACGGACGGGTCGGATCAGAAGATCAGCAGCTTGGAGCCAGAGTTCAGGGTGCACGCTGTCCTATTTAAAGGTTCAAATTTCACATCCATTCAGTCCATGTTTTAAATCCTTTAAAACATTGAGTTTTAGATCCTAAAAGGGGGCTGGCCATGTGGTGCTGGAAGCTAACCCCCCAAAGAAGATCGGAGGTTAACTAAAAATCCTGCTTGATGGACTATTGACAGAGAAAATAGTTTGAAGAGACTGTAAATTTGTCCAACTAAAAATGGATGATAAAGCTACAAATGCCGTTTGGCCTCACCTTCTTGAAAAGATTTGAAAATTTTTGTGAAAATTCTGTGGGCCGGATTAAATAGTTCATCGTGCCCCATGTGGCCCCTGGGCCTCGGTTTTCCCTGGTCTTTTCTCCTGCTTTTCCGATTTTGAAGCAGATGCCAAAATACTTTTATTTTCCAGTCTTGCATCTAAAGAAAAAGAAGAAAATTGTTTTCACTTTCACAAAAGCCCCATCGGAGCGCTTTCTGCAGACTTTCTGCGCCGTTGGCAGCCGCCATCCTGAGCCGCGGCGATGAAGACGTCACGCAGCGCGCCGCGACGCCGCAGCGCCATTCACGCTCAGCACTTGTGAAGTGATTCATTCGCTTCCAAGTTCACACCAAGTATAAGCACGTTTAATGAACGCCATTCACCGGGTGCATTCGCTGGAAAGATGATTGCTTTGTGAAAGTGAGGCGGACTGGTTAATTGCTTTCTTTTGGGGTTTTCTTTGGAAAAAACTAAACATTTCCTAACGAGCTTTATTATTCCACTGTAAGATCTCGCAGGTTGACGCTGAAGGAAGGCCTCAAGGTTACACAGCTGAAACTGGATCTGTTTGACATCTTCAGAGTGTGACAGATGCTCTCCGTCACATCAAGAAGCGCTAATGATATCATCCATTATCGTGGAAAGTGGAAAACAGAGATCTGGAGCTGCAGATCTGAAGGGAAACACAGCCGAAGCAGGCCTGAACTTTAGTTTTATGAGCCCTGCCGGCTCAGCCAGGAGGGTGAAACCGTGTCCGCTCTATTATTGGAAGCTCCGGCCAGGTGCTCCACGTAGCCATGTCAGGGAACAGATGTGCCAACATACATCTGCAGGAGGCTCTTCAGCCAGGAGGCTTTGCAAAGATGTTTAAAACTCGTAGATGAACTTCACAAAGTTCCGAATCCCTGAGTTTGAGCCTCCGGTTCAGCTTAGTTGTGACAGAATGGTGAGGATGTATCTGCTGCTGCTGCCAGTGGAGGCAGGACCCCACTCCCACACCCACCCACCCACCCATTCAGTTCAGGTCTACCAGTACAACCAATTTCAACACCTCCCCGCTTCACTTGTTTTGTTGCACAATTTGCCAGTGAAGCAAAACGACAAAGAGAGGCGAAACCTCCAACAGATCCCACTGAAGCTGTGCTGTAGCAGCTGGAAGTGGAATAATCAGGTTCTTGATTAATGACCTTGAGATGTTTTCTTTTCTTTTAATGTGGACTGAACCACTGCCTTCCAGAGTGTGATGTACTTATCTGGTTTTCTGGAATCAGTCACACCCCAATAATCTGCCTTAACGTGTGTATTTTATTATAACTGCCTTTAAAAAACAGATAACTTAGGTTTGAAGATGCAGCAGATGTTCCCTTTGGGCCGAACCTGCCGCTGACCCCCAGTGACCCCCGGTTTGATATTGAGGATCAGCGGGGGATCAACGACGTGTCCCGATGCTGGCCAGTAGTCCTCTGAGGACCTGGCTCCTCAACGCCAGTAAATCAGCGACAGCTACTAATCTGTCATGTAAGAATTTTCTCAGGGTGAACTTCCACAGCCTAAAAACAAGGCTGCTGCCAGCGGGCCGTATAACTGGGGCCCGGCTCATGTTGTGTACAGAGCAGCAGTAAATATTTGGCCCTCCCCCCACCGACTGCCAACTGGCCAGAGGCACAGCTGACATCCACAGCTCAAAGCGGACAGCACAGGAACCGACTTCAGAGCGCTGAAGGACTCCTGGAGACTTCAGGGTGAAACCATGTCAGCACATCCTGAGGAGTGGGCCCTGACGCTGGCGCCCAACATCCATCCAGGGGCCACAGAGGGAGAACCCAGACTCGTTAATAACACATCTCTTCCAGTATCAACACGAGTTTTTCCAAATCCGCGCAGATTCTTGGAGTGTCCTCCAGCCTGCGCGCCCTTACCTTGCAGGAGAAAGCCACGGTCTTGGTGAGGGAGTCAATCCTCTCGCTGTACTCGGTGAATTTCTTTTGATACTTCAGAGCTGTCATCTGCAGCTCGCCGTGCACGGCAGAAAGTTGCGCCACCGTAGCCTTCTCCCGCTTGTTGGCTTTAATAGTCTGCTTCTTGAACTCTCTGTCCAGGCAGATGAGTTTGCACTGCAGCGCGCTGTTGTGCGCCTTCAGGGCTCGGACGCAGCAGTGGCTGCTCAGCCTCTGCTCCCTGTAGGAGAGCATCAGCCCGCAGCCAGCCTCGCATATCCCCACCGGTCTGTAGTCGCACGTCTCCCGCCTGTGAGCGTCCATTGCCCTCCAGGTTCAGCACCTCGCTGCACCCCTTGTTCCGACACTTCACCGGGGAGAACTCGCACATCTCGGCATGCTCGGCCAGATGCTGCAGCTTCACCACCGCATCGCAGCCCCTCGCGTGGTTGTCACATTTGATCTCCAGTTTCAGGATGAGGTTCTTCAGCGGCAGGACGTGGTTCAGCTCCTTGGCCGAGATCCGCTGACATTTGACGGGACAGCTGCTCTGCTGGACGACCCAGGGCAGCACGCAGCCGGAGCAGAAGACGTGACCGCACGGAGTAGTCAGCGGGTCCTCCAACACTTTATTGCACAAGTTGCATTTAAAATCCGGGTCCACTGTCCCCTTGAAGCGGTCCAGCTCGAATCCCATGGCTTTTACGGTCCAAATGTAAAGTTCGTGACTCCCCACCCCCGCAGGTCGTAGTCAGCGCAGCGGGGCGGTTTCAGCTGGTCATCGGTGGAGCGTCCCGAACCAACTCGCGACTCTTCTCCCCCGAAACGCAACTAATTGACCGAGACTTCTGGTGCGTTCAAGTGCGCCTCGGACGTTTAAGACGAAAAGTTTTACAACTTTTCAAACAAAGTTTTTTTTTCCCACACAAAGGTTTCTCTCATTCCGGTAAACATTTACGCGTAATCACATAGAAACATCAATCAAATAGAAATCTAAAAAAAAATCTAAAATTTTGTGAATTGTTTTAAGGCTTTTGCCTGTTATGCAGTATTCATCTCATACCGTAAATGACCCTGATAACGCAACTTCGTTTTGTCATTATCATTAACAATAACAAACAGGCTGTTTCTTAAAAATAGTAAACACCGGTGTTTCTGTTTGTTTTCAAAGCAGCATTTGTGGGTCCGACAGCGGGGAAGACATTTTTTTACCGTAATGTGTGTAGCAGCGGCGCACAGGAGATTCTACCATGACAACTGGGGACGGAAAAAATGACTGAAAGCAATTCAGACCTCCAACCTACATTAGGTTATTAGTCTAATGACACAATCATTTGAAATTTTCTCAAAGAAGAATAAATCTCGAGGTGGTTGGTTCACATCTGAGCCATCGCTGCAGAACAGTAGTGCCCCCCTCAACACATGGTTGTTATTGTACAGTTCAACATGTGAGCATTATCAGACTCCTCAGACATTATCTACTTGGCCCTGTCTCCGTTCTGAATGTTTCTGTGATGAATCGTCCGACCCCACTTCATAAATGTTAGACAAGGCAACTAGACAGGCAGATATTTACAACATGCTGGGTGAGAGATCAGGCATGCACGCAGGCATGCATGAACACAAGCAGCCTGGAAGGGCACTTGAAATACTTTTAACTGCAAGCTAAACCCCTGAGCTAAAACAGACAGTGCAGAGGAGCTCAGGTGAAAAATAAACCGGGATCACAGGCTGTGCTGTGAACATCTGAGCCACCTACCTGGGATTTGTCTTTGAATACAATTTAACCTCACCCCTGGAGCCTGAAAATCAAAGTATTACACCGATTTACTTCTGTGACACTGTGATTTCAGAGCCTTTTCATTCTCAGCGGGAGGTCCCTTGTAGCGCTCGTTTCATTTGAAATGTAAATTAAAATCCAGTCTGCATACTGGGTGTGCTGAGCCAAGAGAATCCCCCCAGACGCTCAAACACACACCCACTTTGAGTCCTGACCCTGGCTCGATTGGACACCGGGCGCCTCCTCTTTTCGGAAATCCAGTTTTTTTGCAATGCCATGCTCGATAAAACCGTTCCACGTGTGATTTATCCAGAGGTAAAAACACAGACCCATCAAAGACTCCACGGACAAAGTGTGAGAGTCAGCGTGAGCTTGTAGCCTATTCTACGCAGTGTAACTGGTCGCCTCTGACACACAGCCTGGTTCCCACTCTTCTTACAAGCCGGCTGTCTTTTTCTGAGCACTTGAAAGGTTGTGCCTCCATTTATATTTAAAAGAAAAACATTGTACACGTGGGGGAAAAAACAGCAGATGAAATATGAAAAGGGGGATCTGCTGTTTCCTTGGTCAGTTTTCCCAAAGTAATTGGAATTTTCCATGCTAATGCACATCGGGGCTGTATGGTCACTTCTAATTTCACAGTTCAGAGCTTAAGGTTGCTATCACATCTCACACTTGTGATAGCAGCATGAGTAAGTTACCAAAGTCGTGTTATCAGGGAATACAGTTTTCAGCTCCACTGACTCAGGCTGGGAACCTGGATGTCTGCGGGCTTTGGACCTGTGAGCAAACCTGTTGTGGTTTCTCATTCCTAATGTACAGTATTGGCGCAGATACGACTGTAGGCTGCCAGACGTTTGTTCATTTCATACTGAGACTGAGAAGTATTTGCAGAGAAGCGATAAGTAGAGCCGTTAAAAGGATGTGTCTCCCCCAGGGCCAGTATCAAGTGATGGAAACCTGGAGTTCTGAGATCTTCAAGCTACAGTATTAAAAACAAACTGATAGGTTATCTTACAGCCTGGGCTGATTAGGAATCTTTGCCACTGAAACAACCACAGAGAAAGCCGACATGTCCTTGCCGAGTCCAGCACCACAGACAGACAACATCTGAGTGGAGATAAGAGGTAATACCGCTCCTCCATCCCCAGCTGTGAGTGAAGGATCTGGAAAGACCAGACCCAAATTTTCCCACCAGACCTTCAGGCCTAAAAAGCACTAAGACACATATTTAAAATAGAATAAAGATTTGGGTTTTTGGGGAAGGGCGCTTATTCCCTTTACACAGGAATTAATGGGAAGATAAACCAGATTTTTGGAGTGTGTTAGCGTCTTTAAATTTAGCACAAGATGCAAGACAGCAGACCGAAATTTGTCCAGAGATTACAGAATCCCTCATTTGCAAGGATTATAAGATTGTTGCTTGTTTGCAGCAGACATTTCCAGCCTTCCTACTGTGTGTTTTGTGCAGATGAAATAAAAGAAAGTTATTGATTGTTATTGATGTGCAGCAGGATGTGCAAAAACCAAGGCAAGAAAGAGAAACCGAATTTACTGTATCACTAATGTTATCAGCTTTCTCATCCAAGTCAATGCGGTTGTGTGAGTTTTGTTGGAGTGACATTGATGGAGTGATCCTTTTATCTTCTAACCTGCTGTCATGAAGTCTTTGTTGTAAGGCAACAGACAGATCTTGATTTCAGCGGTGGGATGAGGGCATTTGCTAAATGGATTTGGAACCGAGCCATTTTGTAATCATCAGCACTCTTCTTCAGATATGTCAACGATGAGGGCCATGTGGGAAACTGCCAAGGCGAGTGTCTACACCTCGGGACGGCTTGACGCGATGCAACGAAAAATAAATCCCTCTCTGTCTCGTGGTGGTTTCCCCTGAAAGTCCCATGGGAGTTGGTTATAGTGTCAAAACGGAGTCCAGCCACCCCCTAATGATTTATATGCCAATGGTTTGCTTTGTTTTTCCTACAAACATCAGTGACTTATTGGGCTGTTCACTAGACAAATTAGAGTTTTGTGGCTCCAGCGTTCTGAGTAAATGAGTAACTTTAACGGCTGTTTTGAAAGGTTCCAGCGTGACCTAATGGTCAAGTTGAGCTTGTGGCTGGGAACCGACCAGCTATAATAACCTTTGCTGTAAAGGTGGCTGGTTATGCTTCTGACCTTTTTAAGTCTGCAAAAAGAGTTTAACCGTCACATCCTCACGTGCAACACATGAACTTGCCGTTGCTAAGTGATTGCACAGTTTAAACCTCGGCAGAGTCTTTGTTGACATGAAAATGTCAAAAAGCAGGCAGGGGACTTTTAAAAACAGTTTCCAGTGTTATTCTAAATCTTTATCAGTCCACATACATGATTGAAAAGCAAGTTAAAACTGTCTCCAGCTGCCCAGATTCTTCTGAAGTGTGTCAGGAGGAAGGAACATCTTCAAACTTGCAGCAACAACAGCCGGTGTGACAGTGACGTCTGCGCCTGCTGGAGATCTGAAGGTTGACCTGCTTTACAAACCTGCTTTCATGCAGACCTTCAAGCACGCTCCAACTGAAATGAGGCGTTTTCACTCAGGAGTGCATCAAATTCTTTTTGACAAAGCAAATCGGTTTGGTGGAAAGAGTCATCCAGACGCTGGCGTTGCAGTTGCACGCATGATGACACGGCAGCAGGAAGACGAATACGCGAGTGGACGTGAAAAGACTGATGCAACGACTTTTTCCCTTTGTTCATTAGAAAGCAGGTCTGCTTCAAACCTCCGGCCGATCAGCTCTAATCTCAGATCATTCCACTGTGCAGACTCTCACACAGGAGGGGAGGCTCCAGCTGCAGGCGAGGGGCAGGGAGGGGGGAAAACGTCCGAACCAAAGGATGACGTAACGTCATCGAGGTTTTGCTGCCACGTGAGACGCCTGCACAGCGAAGCCAATGTAGTTTGTTCTGCAGGTGCTGACAGGAAGGCTAATAAACGTGCCAGATGAGAAACGTCCATAAATAAAGCTGCATTTAATTGAAACAACTAGCTCGTAAATATTAAATGGAGTTTTGAGACCATGATTTTAGCTGTTTAAACCAGCACCTGACTGCACTTTAAGGAAGCAGCGGGGCTCCCACTTGCATCAGATGCCTGAAAACATGTGTTTTTCTCTACATTAAGAGTCATTTTGGAAAATAAATGCTGCCATATTCTAGTTCAACTCAGCAAACCAGCACTTTTATCCAAGTTAGCTTAGAAAGCAGCTGCTCCCAGGCACAGTTCCAAAACAAAGACTTCTGAAAATCAAATTTACGATTTTTAAATTAAACAAATATTTTCTGATGTGCTCCAAAAAATGTCTGCCCATCAGTGACAAATGAAAAAAGCCTCAAGATTGATGTAAATTTTTCCTCTGATATACAGGATCCCACTTTAATTCTGCAATCATTTACAAATCATGTGAAATCGCCCGTTTTCTGGGTAAATACCAACCTGAAATATGCTTTTATCTCGCACAAAGCCTGTATTTTTTCAGATGGACTACCATAATGCATTAGTTACAGAGGCTTCTAAAGCAAATGTGTGTAATATTAGGAACAGATGAGCACCTCGGTAGGGGGGAGGAAGGCAAGTTCCTCTCTGGAGCCTGTGAAGGATTGGCGATTTTCTGCAAGCTCTGTTCCCACTGGGCCCATAAATAACATTCAGAGTATACTTCTTATCTCAGCTTATTAAAGAAAGAGGGGGAAAAGCTTCAAGAGAGAAGTTTAAACTTAAAACATAAAGAGTTTAGTGGAGTTAAAAGATTATGATTTAACACAAGTCAGCACATTTTTATATCACATGGATCTCGTAATTCAAACAGTAAAACATGAATAATAAAAAAAAGAGCAGATTAAGTGTGTCTGCGCTCAATGGAAACATTCTAGACTACAAAAACAAGCGCATTTGGCCTAATCTGCATCTCAGCGCCACCCACGGGCCAACTTTTCAACAGGTCAGGAGCTCAATAGGGTTTTTTTTCCCCCTCAGGAATTTCCGAGATGATTCTTGACCTAATTTAGAAAAAGTTTGGGTTGTGGGCGAGATCCAGGCATGACTGTTGAAAATGCACGCTAGCACTGCGAGGCCTGCGCTCTCTGAGGGCACTGGCTGCTCTCGAAGCGATAGCCTCCTGAATCCTCCAGCTACACCCGCAGCCAAACTTCTGCAGGCCAACAATTCCCTTTGAATTTGCAGCCAGTGGACAAAAAGTGTAAACATCACGCAGAGACTAGCCTCTGGAGAAACTCAAGCGAAGGCTGAATAAATGCACAGCAACATTATAAATAAAAGTTCATTTTTTATATCTTATACCATCTCAGCATGGACACGACCGGAAAGACATCCGGAGGAGAGGAAAAGCATCATTCTCACAGGAGGCAGTAGAGATGAAATAAAGGCTAAAAGAGAGTAGATGTTGGGCTTAAAACCAATAAAGTTTCTGGGTTTCCCATGTCGAATTAAAATTAGCTTCCACTGTGGCCAAACAAATGAGCCCAAACATGTATTTGCTGATTAGCCGGGTCTGCTCGGGGACACGTGGGAGTGTGGGAAACGCTGTTGTAACGCCTGAGGCGATGGTGACAGCATGACTGGAGCTGCAGATAAAAGCTGATGCTGAAAGCTCGTTGATAATGAAAAAAAAAAGGAGGGAAGGGGGGTCCTGGACCTGGATGGTGAGACTGAGCTGTTGACAGGTCAACCAACGGCACAGTTCACACGTGCAGGCTGTTTCTGAGCACTCATGCATGGCTGAAAGGGCAAACAGAACCCCAGCCGCATTTTTTACCGACAAAATGCCACTGTTGATTAGTAATATATTATTAGAAATTTAAATCACTTTAAGGTGATTAGATTAAAACCAGCATGGGCACATACGAATGATTAAATACCAACCTAAAGGAAGCAAGTCAACTCACAAGATTTTACTCACCGCTGCAGTTAGTCCGCAGCTATTTTTAAAAATCAAACTGACTGTTTGTGTTTTCAAACAACTCGGGGCTTTTCAACAGAGAAATCGTATTTCTGAGGAAAACTCTCACATCTGAGCTCAGCACGTGTCTCCAGGCGAGCTGCTCGGTGGCCATTACCTTTGTTTGTGTCACATCATATGGGAGCGACCGCTGATGAAGGCAACGGCAGATGCTCTAGGGGCAACAAACGGGGACAACAGCATGGGGAGCATGCAAGGCTCTGTTTTAATGCGTTTTGAGCAATCAGATGTTTCTCTAAATACTGCTGCTGTGCACCTAAAACTCAAAATCCAAGAATAGAAACAGACATTTTCAATACCTTATAAATGATCACAAAAAAGTAAGTAAAATCCCTAAATCTAAAGTTCAAATTTAGTCCACATGTTTCAGCACACTCTTACCTTCTGTTCGCACTTTCCTTTTCAGTAAATTCTGATGTAATATTTAGCAATAATTCCTGTTTTTGTGCTTTCAGTAAGATGGAAATGACAGTTTGTACCACGAAGGTTAGAGGAGTCTGGTTCAAGGTCTCATCATATATAAGCGTCAATAAAAGCATACCGGTAAGTGAGCCATGCACGCGTTTTTATAGAATAAATCTCATTCGTTCAAATATGAGTTCTTTCTTCCGGGAGCCTCTCAGAGCCGTTTTCAGTGAGCAATTAAACAGAAGCACACATTAGCTGACAAATACAGGGACATAAAGCAGGAATAAGGAAAGGTCAGTGTCATTATGTTAAAAGGACATAAACAAACATCCTGATTGGAAGCTTTTTCAGGAGCGCAACGTGGCGAGTGAGGCTCACTGACAGCTAACTTAATATACACGGAAACAAGGCAACGGTCTGTGTGAGTAACATTAGGAGCTAATCGGAAACAAGCTCCTTCTAATTAGCCATTACCTAAATAACAGAGTGAGGTCATGGTTATGGCTTTCGCTCATAGGCAACAGTGGTCTGGGCTCGACTCAATATGAACTGTTAGCGAAATGAAGTATTTTTAAAACCGCTACCTTCTTTACCAGATGTCCATGTGCCTGACAAGCTGTTGTAAAGTCTGTTTTTGGGGAGTACATGGAGATTATTTTCATGTTACTTCTTGTATTCTGATGCCGGATTTTTCAGTTTGCCAGCCTTTTTTTGGCTCCCAGATGACGATAAAAACATGACGCTTCCATGTACGACTTTGGACCAGCATGAGCACAAAGACTGTCTGAGGCTGGTTGCCAGTTTCTATGCCCTATTTAATGACATGTGGTGCTTATTATATTTTAATAGTTTTCCTTGATACTATAATTGGCCACCAGCTGGCATTATTTTGTGTTAGAAAAAAAAAAAACATTCCTAATGCAAATAAGGCTAAATGCAACTCACGTCCATAATTCTCTTCTTTACACTGTGATGTTTTCATCAGCGTATCAACCCGTTTTTTTTTTAATCGAATGCACAATCCAAACACAGTCATAAGGGCCTGGAAATGTGAATGGAGCAAACGTGCCTTGATCGCCTGAGTTCTCAGTCTGATAGAATCTTTTAACAGCCACAAACAGGTTGTCATCGCTCTTCTTCTCTCCAATTGTAGAAACTCTTGTTTTGAGCTGTATTCATGTTATATATTTGTTCTTGCAAGTAACACACGTGATCTGCACGCTGCTTTAAAGCTTCTCCTGCTGTAGGTGCATGTGGGGCTCTTCTAGAAGACATATGGGGGGCAGCGGGACCACGACAGGTACAGAAATAATAATCTATGATAAAGGGTAATCTATGATAAAGTCAAGGTTACAGTGCATGTGTGAAAGGAGCTTTACAGTGAGATGTTCGTTGTTCCACAGGGAGCTGTTCTTCTGCCACAAACCCCAAAGTGCCCCATATTGAATGTACAGTAGTCCCAAATGGACAAAACAGTCAGAGAGCAACTAAGAGCAACTTTAATGTCATTAACAGACACTGTTGGGTTGCATGAAGCCTGCAGCTGCACTGCTAAAGGCTAACGTAGCTCAGACTGCATGTTGAATAAGCCCATCTCTGATAAATAATCAGAGGCTGGCGTCCCAGGGCTCCGAGGCTGATTACACACCCCTGGCTGGCCTACTTCCTCAGATGCCAGAGAGGCAAATACCTTAGCTCCAGTTGGGCTAAAAGAGTCGTTGCCTGCCGTAGCGGCTGCTGCTGCTGCTCCCGGCCTGATCAGATGGGAATGGAGATAGGGCCTGGGCTTGTGTTCTTTGGAGCGATGTGAAAACAAACACACCTTCCCTCCACAGCTGCAGACAACCTTCCTGGAAACGCTGTCCAAATGAAAAGACCCCCTTTAGTTTTCGATTCAAGATGCTGGTTGTTCTGCTGCAGATCGCAGTGCAAAATAAATTTAATAGACCTGTGGTTGTGCAGGAGTAGTTACCTTTTTTAGTGGCTCTTGACCCACTTTTTTTTTTGTTTGAAAAAAAATCATTTCCACGTAGGGTGAAAGTTTCCTTTCATTGTCAGGAAAAGAAAATATTTGAAAAGTAAGTCACAAAAATCACTCCAGCAACCAAAAAATTGATTATTTCCTGTCATTAATCTGAATGAATCTGTCAGTCTGAATGGGTAATGGCGTTCAATGTCTAGCGTAAACAGTTTATGGTTAACAAAACAGTTTTTCTGCTCTAAACTTGGTTACCGTAGAAACGTGGCAGCGTGTTGATGAGGTTAATATATGCTAGAAAATGGATGTCTTCTGAGGAAGATCGAGACTCTTACATAATTAACTGCAATGTCTGCTGAAGTTCAAGTATCAATCTGCTCATCTAAAATTGGATAATTAATTCAGAAAAAAAACAACACATTTATCTTTAAAATGGAATGTGCTTTAAATGTAAAACGCATCCTTTAGCTCTTTTTTTCCCCCTTAAAGTAGTTCATGTGATTATAAAGAGAAGAAACCGAACCTCCTCAGAAGGAAACAATAAACAAGCCTTGAGAAAAGCAAGCGCATCTTGAGATGAATTCCACAGCACAGAGTGCTCCTCGATGTTAAAAAAAAAGCCAGTTTAATTAGAAATAATAGAGAGAAACAGAAAGTGTCTCTGCTGGGTGCATCGTTAGTGTGCAGCAGGAAACCTGCTGGACGCACTGTTGGGGGTTCAGTTCCCATCTAAAAATGATGAGTTTGTAATGAGCCTGATAATCGTCGCTCAGAAACAATCTACTAAAAACCATTGTTTGTTAGTCTTTTTAATTTTCTAAGCCTGGAATTAAATTTCCAAACAACTTCCCTCAGTTTTTTTTTCTTTCCTTATCTGAGCATTTACATTCGTGATCAGGTGACGCCAATTTGGATTTCTCCGGTTTGAAGAGCTCGAATGCTTCAGATTGAGCGCTGATATCAGTCGTCCTGCCCTGCAACTAAAACGCTGGCTTTGTAGCAGGTTGCTTTCTGCTATCTTGAAGTAAAAAAAAAACAAAACAAAATGTGCTGTGATCCCTCTACAGCTTTACTGCTCATAGTAGAACCCTGCCAACTCTTTTTGTAAATGCACCAGAGACCTACAGCCAAGCAGGTTCTGTCAAGTAACTTCTCCTGCCTGATTCTGGCTGTTTCTAACCCAGCCACGATGAGTTAACCCTACGATCGACTACACCGGACAAAGTTCTGATGACCTTTATCTGTGCTTAGGAAGCCTGTCCCCAAAAGTTTAAAAGAAAAGCATTGAAATCTAAATGACAGACACTCCAAAAAGTCTAATAATCCCAGTTAAAAACCACAGGTATGATTCCTCCACCACAGTATACGCAGTGTTGAGATCATCCAGAGGATCAATCTTCCTCCTGTTGATTTTTGATAAATCATCACCATTTACCAACTACCACCACCAACAATTACAAGTTAACCATTTGGCTCAAGTGCTTCAGTAATAGTAGTGGAGTTGGCCAAAGATGTGGACAGGAACATCTGGGTATGATAAAGTTGAAATTCGTACCCCTTTTCCCCAACACGCACACACACACGCACAAAAAGAGATATCATATGATGTTTAAATTATCAATGCCAGAATCAAAAGATGAACAATTTTCCAGGGATTTTGAGCTCGTGGCTTTTCATAATTCACAGATGGGATTCAACGGGTTGTAGGACAAATACAAAATCTAATAAAGCAGGAAAAAAAAAGGTTTGTATATACAGTAATATGGGAAAAAACAGGTTTCATAAAGAACCCAGATCATAAGGAGCTCAGTAGTTGTGCATTTAGATGCAGAATAGGTAATATTTCAAGGAAACTAGCTAAGGTTCAATCATTTTAATCAATTTCAATTTTACCGCATAATCAGAGTTTGAATTCTATATTCTTAGATGCCAAAAAATGCCTTCAAATCTGTGGAAACCACTTCAGTGTCGAACCACAGAGGATGTGCAGGAAAGATGTGTAGTTCTCGCGGTCTGAGCCTCATCGTTAACCTTCTGGAACCGAACCAGCAACGACTCAATGCTGCCACAAACGTTCGCTGTTGCCTAGCGACGCATGGCCCAGTTCGCAATGCACGCTCACCAATCAACGGTCGTTGTTCCAAAATAAATATCAGCAATAAATAAAACTGCAGCGGTGGGTGCACTTTCCAGGGAAGGTCAGAGCTTTGAGGGCTGCAGCTCCTGCGCACATTGCACATTGATGGAGAACAGATTTGCTCCACCATCGCCGTGTGCAGTACCTCTCAGATCTACCCGGAGTTAACCAGGCTGGTGAAAGGCCTGAACCTCTGCCCCCAACAGTTTGTAAACTGTACCAACCACATGTGTGGAGCTGGACATGTGCGGCTGAAATGGAAGCCCTTTTACGCGCTAAGCCCCTGGACGACAGCAAAATTAAAAGGGCCCTGAAGAACCCATCACAAAAAAGAAAAACATCCACCAAACTGTTTAAAGAAAGCATACAGAATGGATGAACGGTGAATATGAGCTGCTTGTTGGTGAAGGAGTGGCCGGAGAGCATTGTGGGATATGAGGCCTCATGACACATGTCTTCCATTACGTTCCATTTTCAAACATTTCTCCAGGACTTGTGGCGTAACAGCAGGCCTGAGGAGGAGGATTAGGCCCTTCTGAAATTGATTTATTTCTATGCTCTAACTGTTTATTAAACATAACTGACCATGAAAGTCGTCAGAGAAAAGAGCTGCTATGTACGTACCACAAAAGGGAGCTTTCTTTGAATGATGATTTTTTTAAAGGGGGCTGAAATAGGAGGCAGAAAGTGGGTCATATTTCAACCACTAATACTACCACGCTGGGTGGCTTCAGCGTTAATTAGAGCTAAACTTGTAATAAATGCGATAACATGTCCCATATGGAATAAGAGCCAAAATAGACATTTAAATAAAGATTGTTTGATAAAATACTCACGCATAGTTGCTCTTATTGACTAATTACAGCTTTTAGTGCAAAGCGAGGCCCAAAACAATTTAGTAGCAGTTATCCCACTGAAATGCCAACTGCCTAAAACCCATATAACAAGGGCAAATGTGTCAGCATTCAAACTAAACATCGCAGTGCTTTTAATTTGAAGGTTAACCCAAAAATCACCGCGCATAATCTCGATCAAATGAGTGCTAAAGTGAATAAGAGCACAGCCTCGGGTCTTGATAGAAGGCAAACTGGTGGGGTTTTTTTGTGTTGCCAACAGTCTGCTTTTGCTATCTTTTAAATGAAGTGTGGAGCTGAGCCGATAAATAAAGATATGAAGTGAGACTATCTTTAGCAGTCTATAGTCCATTAACCAACCCTCCTCAGTCCACAGGTAAAGCTGGTTCAAAATCTTCCTGCTCTGTGTATTTGACTGATGCAGGCCAATGCGCCTTTGGGCCACATTTAGAGGAAATAGAGCAAGAAAGGCAGCATTGTTGGAACAGAAGAGCTGT
Organism: Tetraodon nigroviridis; assembly: GCA_000180735.1. Classification (NCBI taxonomy): domain Eukaryota; kingdom Metazoa; phylum Chordata; class Actinopteri; order Tetraodontiformes; family Tetraodontidae; genus Tetraodon; species Tetraodon nigroviridis. The sequence continues at coordinate 1,569,755 of CAAE01014528.1, read as the reverse complement.
TAGCCAGAAACAGCTGCGGTCAAAGTGATAAATTGGGTATTTATGAGGTTGTTTCTGTGCTTACTTACGTATATACAGTGTGTCTGAGGTGTTGATTTCAGTATTGGGTCATATGTCAGTATGGTGTGGAGCCTAAACAGGTTTTAAACCTTTTGTATTATTGCTTTCGTCATTTCTCTGACTAATTCTTAGGCCATCAGATGGTTCCTGTGTCATCAGCAGTGCAGACATTCTGCACATAATGAACGTAATGTCGTGCAGCTGAAGTTATCTCACAGTCACGATGTCTAGATCTTGATCCCGAGTCTGGATCAGTTTGTATTGTTGCTACTAAGATAAATCGAAACATTGGCCTTATTTTGAATATTGTTAGAAACGTGAATTTCTCCCAGCCGCCATCCAAATCTGGTTTAGTTTATATTGTTTCCAACTGAATGGTTAGCTTTGGTTTTTGATGACCTTTGACTCTTTGCCATGGTAGAAGCATTATTTGGGTCATTTATAGTACTTATCTGGGTCTGAATGTGTTCTTCAGACATTAGCATGATCCTAAACTGACATATAGATGTTGTGTGATGTGTAATAGTTAGTAGTTTTGTCTGTGTGTGTCATGACAAACAGTAGCAAATGGTTTGTGTTGTGAAAGCCGTTTGTCAGAGTTTGTTCCAGCATCTGGAACAAACTTGTGGAATCTGTAAACAGAGCGCCGGAGCGAGCGCTGAGGTCAGGTGGCATCATAACAAGATATTCCAAAGAGAACGAAGCAGTTGGGGCAGACTGGGTGCAGCGTTTAATTAGCGGAATGTAAACAGCAACGATGGGTGGACCATCTTTTTCTCTGTTGTCCGGAGAAGGTCTGGATGAGAGCTGCTGGCCTCACGCTTTGAGATCCAGATTATGTGGAAATGGGATATCCCGTTTAGGGAGGGCATTCATACACTCATGCTGTGTTCTTAGAAGGTTTGAAAAACCGTCCTGCAGCCTCCCTGTGACGTCCTGACCCATTACCCCCAGATGATGTTGCGTTTGGAGATGATCTAAGTGGTTTTGAAACAAAACTTTGCTCTTTGAGGAGCCTGTTTTGAAGTTTTCCCCACTCAGCCACACTGAGCTCATCACTGGGGCCTCACATCGGATCATGGAGCAGTGAGACAAATGTGTCGCCAAATTCAAAATGACAGAAACCTAATGGGAAAGCAATGCTTAAAATTGCCGCTGACTGTAACAAGAAGGCTTTCATCAAACAGCAGCGTAGCTTCAAGATGCAGAAGGCAGCATAATGTGAGAAATCTAGATCTGAAAATAAAGTGTTTGCCTTCATCTGTTTTTGATGCCAGACCCAATATCTAAAGTTGCACAAAATTTTTCTTTTCTAAAAAAGTCAACTTGTTGGAGATGCCAGTGTGTGTGCAAGAGGTTTACCTACAGGTTGATTTGTGCTCCAGCACATAGGTTTTTTTTTTTCTTTTTTAAATTTCTGTTCTCTGTAGTGTGCCTGGAGTGATTTTAGTGCTCCGCTCACATCGTAGCTCAGAACACTCAGAACACGCGCCGCTGGCCCTTCAGCTGCACCCAGAATTACAAATTCCAACCTGAAAAAACAAAACACAACAGAAAACCATAAAACTGAGTAAACATGCCAAGACCAAGTGAAATACCTTTACATCTACTGGAGGGTTTTGGATGTTCTTAACCAACATTCTCTGTTTTTGGATATAAATTTTGCACATGTGCCTGTTGTTAGACTGTGGAAGGAGCCAGGAATACCTGGAGAGTTCACGCAGAGATCTTTAATGTGCTTAATTTGACATTCCTCCTTTCTGAACAGCTGCAAGGGCTTCCTGGTTGATATGACCCTCTTGAAGTTGCAAATAAATCATTTTCAAACTGAGCTCCTTCAGTCCAGATTCTTTATTCAAACACACTTTAAACTAAAACATTCTGACTTCCTGATTTAGTTCAGAAATTAACAGAAATGCACAGTTTGATCCTTCACCTCCCTGCTGCTGTCCCATCAAGAAGATCAAGCTTTTAAAAGCTAATTTCCGCTCTACACATCTTGTCTGTTCCAAATGTGATGTAAAATCTGACCCTGAGTTTGGCTCAGTGTACTGGACGCTGGGGAAATGGAGAAACCTCCTGCTTATCTCCATTTTTGATTTGGCTGCACGTTCTTATCGCAGCAGGGCTTTTGAAAAACATCAACTCTCGCTGAATTCTGGACTTAAAAAAAAAAAAAAAAAAAAAAAAAAAAAGACTTATCTGCGGGCAGCAGCAACATGTTGACAGCCTGAACTCTGTCAACACGCACGGATGCAAAGATGCATGTGGGGCATTTGAGGCACGTTTGCTCCTGCAGCCTGAAAGCTGCTTGTCGGCTGAGCGCAATACTGCCGACAAAAAGCCATCAGTCAGGTCTTGGCCTGTCTAATGAGACAGTTCTGCTTCAGAGACGTTTGGCTGATATGAATGATGAACAACCCTCTGTGTCGCTGGCCCATTTTGCCAGTCATGTCATAAACGAGGTGAGCCACAGGATCCCGATCCCAAATCTTCTCTGTGTCAATTATGAGGGAACTATAGGCATGAATCACTGCGGAGATGTGCTACCTGCTCTGAAGCAGCGCGGGCCTCGCTGCTGTGCGCATCAACAAACTGTATCTCGCACCTTCTGAGGAGGACAAAAAGCTACAATAAACAACAAAAAAAGAGTTTCTGTGAATCCAAACTTCAAAAAGAGCTCGGTGCTCCTGCAGTGATAACAGTTATGGAACAGGACGTGTTTGCCTCCCTTTAAAATTACAGCCACTGCCGTCTCCACAAAGCAGTTCCCCCTGTCATTAGCTGTCATCTAGTTGGTTTTGTTCTTCACTGAAAGCCGCTTCTTGCTCGTAAATGCAACCTTCATCTCTCTAGTAAAAAGCACCTATGGTTGTTTTAATGCAAATCCAAATCTCTTATTGTTTCATCTTCACACTGCATGTGTAGGTAAAAAAAATTGACTCTGCATGTGAGGCATCTGCAGCATGAAGATAATAGAAATCAACTCTGACAAATGTCGCAAAGATCATTTAAAGCTGGTTTAATGGTCCGTGTAATTGGACTCAACATATACCCGATTGCAGCAGACAGGGGAGGTAAAGTCGGCAGAGAACTTCTTTGAAGTGTTTATTTCCCAGGATGAACAGTGGGTTGGCAGCAGACAGCGAAAGTCAATCTTAATTGGTCACCAAAAGGAGAAAAAGTCTTCAGAAAAGAGAACCAGGCAGAGGTGTGGCTGGACAGAAAGCAGGATGAGGCATGGCCAAAGAGAAATCATTCTAGAAAATGAGAGTGAGACATGAGGCACAAACAACCAGGGAGAGTGTGTGCAAGGCTGAAGTTTAAATACCAGAGACAACAGGGGAGTAAGACTACTGGTAGCTGATGATCAGGACAGAGTGACAGGTGGACTGGGTTCTCCTGACACTGGCAAAGCAGTGTTTCAAATTGACATCTGGACTTGAATTTCCCAGAATTTAACTTTTTTGGAAAATTGCACCTTTAACACAGCCTTCAGACGTCTCTTCCATGCCAACAAAAGTTGTGTCGACAGAGCTCTGATTGTACCAAAGTGACCTCAGATTTAACAGGGTCGAACCTCCACTGATGCTTCTGAATGTGAAAGAAACGTTGTAATGTTATATGATCCTGCACATGTTCACTCCTGTTCACATCCAACAGTACCGGCATAAAGTCATGAAGTGTTTTATTCCAGTCCAGTATGGTGGAGTCATCATTTCACAGCAGCTCAGAAACTTTCTGTCCCCCTCCTAAAGCTTTAACACACACCGCTGAGCTTACATCATAAACGCCAGCGCTGAAACTGGGAAGAAGGCTGGATGAGAAACAGATGTGATGCTACACCTAAACTGGGACACACAAACAAGCAGGAGGATAACGGACATCTACAGTTAGCACAACAGGAGGGTTGAGGTTGTTTGTTCAGTGTACGGAGATGTTGGTTCGTCTCATCCAAGAAGAAAACCTAGGAACGACACTGTCGATAGAACAAAGCCAAAGTACAGTAGTAGTTTAGGGCAACGTTTCCTCTTCTCATGTCGGTTTGAAGGATTCCTCTCATGGTTGACACCCCAAGGGGGTAATCCCTAATGTGCAGCAGATGCCGTCTGGTGCCTCGTCCAAAGTGTTTCATTTGGCTTGCTGACAGAACCAAAATAGAACCCATCGTTGGAGAGGGCGGACATCTTTATGGACAGGGTTTGTTAGACCCACTTTCCTTTGATCAGATATCAGTTTCGCTCTTCTCTCTGGTGAGTGAAGTCATTTCTTTCCACAGTCGGTTTAATTGTCTTGCAAAGTTGAGGGCTGGAGGGGAGAGAGGTGCCGTGAGAAGAATCGCATCATTATAATTAGGTAAATGCTGAAGAAGTGCATTGTGGGTCATTTTGTCAGGGAGGTCAGGTGAGGTCTCACTATGGTTTTTGCTTCATAGTCCCATCTTTCCCCTTTCCTCCCTGGTGTTCCAGATGGTGCACATATGACATCAAATTACAGAAGGAAGCTTTCAGATTCCCGTCGTTAACGTCAGATGTTGTGCTCCTCAAATTAGAGCGGAGGAAAAACACCAGCGACGTGACCACAAACTGACAAACTGTTCAACAAAAGAGAAAATTAGTTCGTGAAAGTGACAAACGGTCAAGCTGGAGAGACCACAAGTAGCAAGAAAAAAAACAACTGAAGGTTTTTTCCTGTATTTTTACACTAGACCACATGTTTTTACGCCAGAAAGGTCAGATCAAAATTTCAGTTTGATTTTTTTGTACCTTTTGTGTTTATTTTTCGGACATTTGAAGTGGGTGTTAGATAGTACTGTTCCTGAGCCCGTAGGAGGTTCTTCTCATTAGGTGGAGTGACCTGATTGGCTGAGGGGTTTTCACGCTGCCCACAAGGGTTTACTTGTTGGGAGGTGACGTGATTCGCATGAATATACTTCCTGCATCGGCCTTTTTACTTGTAGGCCAATGTATGTTTCTTTTTTCACGTGAACGTTTGGAGGCTTTCATGTAAGTTGGGCTGTGGAACTGTCTTCGTGAGTGTTCTGTTGCAGGTCAGGAGTTCTAAAACTGACATAAAAGACTAGAGAGGACATTTTTTCTTGGTTAATCACAGAATTGGAGACAGAGAATTGGAAAAGAAAAGCCCAAAACCTTGGCTTTGGAGAGTCTGATTCAACTGTTCATGATGCAAAAAAGAATGATTACACTGTTCTTTCATTCTGACCAATGCTTTTCCTGACATTCTAACCACTGACCCCAGCTTCAACTCTGATACAAACAACAGCAACCTTAGGAAGAGGACGGATTTAAAACAGCCTGTAAGAGGGCTTCCTGGTGAAAAGTGAATTTAAAAGGAAAAACAAGTAATCGGCGACAACTTGTGAAGTGCAAGTGCAGTCAGGATGAGTCAGCTGCCTCCATCAACCTCCTGCCACTATCCGGAGAAGCTTGCATGTGAGCCGAGATTGGACAGAGGGAAGACAGCTAAATTAGACCCTGCAGATAGCGGTAGAGGGACTTTCCTCCCAGCATCAGCAGGGAAACAAGGAGTCAGGGAATCAGATGGAGTAGATTAGCGGTCCAGAATCCAGTGCGGCCAGGAAAAAATGTGACTCTGATGATAATGAGTCTAACAGGGCATCCACTGCACCCGACTGCTGCTTCCCCCGATGCTCCAGCAAAGATCGACGAGGCGGACAGGAACCAAAGCCAGAACCAGCGGGAGTCGTGTTGTCACAAGCTGAAAGACAACTTTGTTCATCACTGGGGCTTAAACAGCATGGGACTGACAGCATCCAGATGCTGTTTACACATCTCCAAAACAGAGGAGGGTAACAGAGAGGAAACAACATAAAGCAGAGCTCATCAGCAGCGCATGGTGACTGTGACAGCACTTGTTCTTTTGTCTCCTGGAAAGCTCTCAGGAGAAACATGGCCTGACCTGAAAGCGCTCTGCAATCACAGGCATCAGGACAAAACCCAGCCCACAAACCGCCAAATTCCAGACCTAATATTCCCTCTGCTGGACCGTTGGATAACAGTATGCCTAAGTGAAAAATCAGCGAGATGTTGAGAGTCTGAGACAAGCAGGCACCACATAATTGAACATCACGTGTCAATTAAACTTCTAAGTTATGGCGGTGGATGTTGGCAGCTGAGCGCAAAACTTTGAACATAAAAATGAACAGCTGGATTTGGTCGGGAGTGGCGGGGGGGGGAAGGGTTCTCAGTAATTTGGGCTCCTTGCACAAGTCCCACCATCCTGTTGTTATTTACAAGGTGCTGTCAAAGGAACAACAAGTACTGCACCAGCCAGCATGAAAGGGCAAGCCCCATAATTGGCAAAGCGCTGGAAGAGGAAATGTAATCATATACAGAATACAAATGATGAGCCAATAAAAATTAGGTAACAGCATGAAGGAATTAAAGTGCTGTGAAAACGGAAGGATTAGCACAATTACACTCATTACACAACATCCATCTCTCTGACCTGGGACTGGGCTAAGAAGCAGAGAGAACAGGAAGACAGAATCCATAAAAAATGGAGGAGGGGAAAAGGGAGGACTGTGAGGAATGCCGGAATCCGTAAACGCGCACATCCAGGTCGAAAGCACAAAGTAGCAACGTGTCTGAACAGCAGCCGAATCACAAGTGGCCCTCAAGAGTCGCTCTTAGGTCAGCTTGCTGTGAGCACAGTGGAAGTGTTGGAGAAAACGACCAGAAAACAGTGTGAGTGATGCAGGTGATCAAGGAACACAAGGAAGGTGATTCTCTTAAATTCCAGTCATGTCGGAGCCGGTAATTAGGAGGGAAACCTTCTAGTGCAGTTTGATGACAGTTGCTTTCTGCTGCTTGAATGGAAAATGTTAATTCAGATACTGATAAGTCTGATGATACATGATGACATGAATAATTAGGAGGAGGATTAAACAGAGGTGGCGGTAATGAGGACGTGGCCGTTACAAGCACTGATTGGTGTAATGACCACGATAATGATGATAACCACTATTAGGACAATTAGTGTACGGGGGAAAGAACGGGCAGACAAAGAAATCAGTGTTTTCGTCTGACCTCTTCTTGTTAACTTTACATTAGGGAAAAGCCAGGTCAGGACATTTGTGTTAAAGAAAAAAAGTAATGAAGAATGATAAGAAGCTGCTCAGTGAGCGCAGGAGCGTGCAGCCCTGGTGGGATGCGAGGTGTGGAGAGGCAGACAGTCCATCTCTGGAAGCAAGCGTCAGCTGTTTGAGCCGGTTTACACAAGCGTGCGCTGTCCCTCTCCTTTCTGATCTTAGCTCCGTCTCTCTTCTGGTCATATCATTTTAAAGCAGAAAAATGTTGCTGCTCAGAATTAAAACAAACAAGAAAAGCAGCCTGGAACAGGAGCAGCTTATTGTTTCATGCTTTGACCCGCTGTCAGGCCGAGGTACTTAGGCCCGTGCACATCCTTCAGAAGTTCAAGGGGAGAAAAGTGAAAGGAAGCCTGAACACATGACCCTCTTAAAGGATACGCCTCAACTGGCCTTTTGTATTGGCTCCGCTTGAGAGACACCAGGTGCACAATCAGAAATTCTTCGGGGAGGGGACTCCATCAGATTTTAGAGGCTCTGACATGGATCACATCATATCAGACATCTGGAAAAGCCTTCAAAAGAGTGGAGTGCAGGAAGAGAGAGAGGATTAAAAAAGAAAAACAGCATTTTTTTTATAACAACCAGAACAACCTAACGCAAAAAAGAAAATCAGAGTCTAGACACGCCTGCTGCCTCAGTATCTATGTAGGCGCAAAATCTGAGGCCAGCTGAGATCAGCTTCCAGTGTTGAGATAGATGTTGGAGGAGGATTGACACAAACTCTTAAATTACAGCCCATAGCTTGTTGAAAAAAGGCAAAAATGCTCATTAACTTTCGATTACATGTGTGTGACACGCTCCAGTTAGAGGCGCTCTGCAGAAGTTAGCGTGTCTTCTAACAACAGCAGCTCTTAAATGTCAGTCAAGCATCGCCATGGAAACTCCAACCAGATGCAGAAAGGGTGCACGCGCGTGCACAGCCACGGAAAGGCAAGCTGTAATAGGCGACAATTCTGGGTCAACACCTGGTAATCCACACATCACTGATGGGGAGGGTCCTGACATTTTCCAGAGAATGCCAAACAGCATTCCTCTAATAGGAAGGTCAGCTAGATTTCTCAGACGAGCAGCTGGAACACGGAAAAACAGCAGAGAGCGTGTATCACCTTTGGAGTTTAATTAAACAAAGATTTTCATTTGCATCAATTTTTTAATTAGTGGGATATTGATTATCTGGATTTTGGCTGTGCCAATAAAATGTGCTTCATTAACGTTATAACTTGGCTTTAATCACACGTGTGTCTCACAAATGTTGGCAACAGTTTCCAGGTGACAGTTGTCGACGTCGAGCAGCTGCAGTTCTAATAATACTTATCACACATGACTATTGAACATGCAATGAATTTAACTTTAATTTATCTAAAATTGCAATTTAATTAGCTGCATATATTACTGTAGCATGTAATGAGGGCATGTGAGTATGTGTAGGTAGTTATAAGACATTAATCCTCATTAGTCAGCCTCTATTTCAAAGCTTTAAAAAACTCGTTAATAAAGATGTGCGGAGGTAATAACCACATCAGTAATACAGCATGTTCAGACTGACGGAGGCTCTCAGAGTTGCTTTCTGATGAATGTAGTCATTAAAACTTCATTTTCATTGCAACACAGATCATAAAAGATTGAAGGTTTATTTTTGTTCCTGTGTGAAGATATGGGGATGAAAAAAACAATAACACAAATATTAGCTTCAGAGCTGGAGAGCCTGTTCACATATGGTGCTCTTTCCAGCCCCAGCTGTGTGGGCTGCCAGGCAGGTGAAGCCAGGCCAGACGCTCCGGGGGACGCAGCAGTCTGGAGGTCTGCGTGTGGAAACACCATAGCGCCCCCTGCTGTCTGGCCCGTCTTACCCGAGTCTGCCCCCTCCAGCCCCCGCTTACCCCACCACCACCACCACCACCACCACCACTGCTGCAGCAAACATGACAGCCTGTCCGCAGCGAACAGCAGACCCATCCAAGCGCTGACCCTTGACCCTCCACACACACACACACACACACACACACACACACACACACACACACACACACGCACACGCACACACCTCACTCATCAGAGCTGTACATTCCTCACAGTTTGGCTTTCAGTAAAAACCTGGAGCCACATCTGGTTCTGCTTTGCGGAGCTCTCTCTCTTTGTTCAATTGACTCTTAAAAATACAGTTAAAGTAATAAAAGGGGGGCAGTTGTGTTGCTTATTTGTACACTCCATTATGAAATTACGGGGGTTGTAATTGGTTGCTTCCATAACTGCATTGGAAGTAATTTATCAACTGCTTCAGGGGCACCGAGACAAACCCAAATCCTGAGAGAAGTAGAATTACTAAATATTCACTGGATTTCTGTGCTGACATTTTAGCTCTGGGAGTATTTGTGCAGCACTGCTGGAACTGGTTAGGTTGGTGGCATGCTAGAGAGAGAAAAGAGGAGGGAAAGGGAGAGAGAGAGAGAGAGAGAGAGAGAGAGAGAGAGAGAGAGAGAGAGAGAGAGAGAGAGAGAGAGAGAGAGAGAGAGAGAGCAGTACCATTGATAGAGAGCCACTGGAGGGCAGTGAAAGTACTAAATGTAGCACTCAGGATCTTCTCTCTTAAGTGTGTGCAAGTGAGAGAAAGGTCACACATGGCTGGTGAAGAAACACAAAAAGAGAGCTCTCAGCCCATTTTCTCTCCTCGGCTATCTTTTCTCTTCATCTACTATCATGAAAAGTGGCACATAATGTTTAGGAATATTCTGGGCTACATTTTTGCTGCGATGCAGCAAGCAGGCGGATCCTGCAAAGCTGAAGTCTGATTCTCGTGTTTCTCTGGTTCTCTTTTGTGTCTGGTTCTGGTAGCGAGGTGGTTGTGTCTCCTGGTCTGATTCTTTTTGCATGTTCTCTCTGTAGCTGTGCAAGTTTACCCTGGGTTGTTCAGAAAACGCTCTTTGCTCAGCGACCATCCGTCTGAGATATAAAGTGTGCTTAGCAAAAAACAGATAGATGGGTGGACAAAGACCAACTGTGGTGACTGAAATAATTCTATGTCATAACTATAATATAATAGTGAATAAACAAAAGTGTTCAAAATAACCATTATTTGGTGGTGGCCCATTTTGCAATGAAACACTCAGCCTGAGTGCTGAAATAGACGATCCTTTGAAATCAAGTACAAAAAGTGCCACGAGTGCCAGATCACATTCCACACAGCTGAATACTCCACCTCCCGAGAGGACAAAGGTAGGACCATTGTATTAAAAATTCAAGGCCATTGAGGTGAAATTGCATTTAGAATCCTGGTGCAGAGCAGCATGAGAGCTGTGGGCTGCTGGGCAAACCGGACTCGTGTTTGAAAGCTTCACAGTTGAAGCTTGAGCCTGTTCTTGTCTCTGATGTTTCAAAAGGACGAGCACCTTTTTAGTGCAGATCACAGCACACTGCTCAGCCGCTCAGGTCACGTGCCAGCACTCGCAAAGGTCACGCGGGGAAATGCCTCAACTTTCATGAAAATCTCTCTGACAAAGTGGGACAGTTGACTCCATTTTCTCTCCTGCTGCCATCCACCTGTTTATTCATGTTATGGCGCCCCCTCCGGGATTGGATCATGAAGTTGGCGAGCAGCGCCGCTCTTCTCCAGTCTTGGTTAACCTCCAGCCCTCAAAGAGTGTTTGCACTAAAAGCTTTTGTGATAACCTACAAACTGTGGATGCCCTCTTAGCACGCAGGGTTGGTCTTCATTGCATATTTAGCTGCATGCTAAATATGTATGCATATGTTAGTACAGGCAAACATTAGTGTGTTGCGCTACCACCAAGGTCACAACCAAAGCAATCACAGAGTGACAGACATTATTCGGAATTATTCACTGCTACAGGGAGATCCGGCATTTGGTTAATACATGTCAGACCTCATGAAAAATTCCAGTTAAAAATCTTTACTGGTAACAGAGTTGTTTGGAAATGGTGTTGGGGAGGCCAGGCACCAAAAGGGACCCGTGGCTGCCTCTGGCTAAAACGTGGAGGTCTGTGTGGTCCTACAGGATAGGCCTTCCCACTTGATCCTCAGTCTAAGATTTTATTGTCAGCGAGGACTGTGAGATCATTTCCTGAATACACTCCAGCACTGTGTTGGCCTGTTTGTGCTTGGTGCTCGTTACTCCAGAGGAAAGCATTTAAATGCATGAAGTCACCATGTGCACATACAAAAAAATACATTTTCCTATTTGGGGTCCAACATAAGTCCACTTTTTCTCTAAAACATTTGCAGACAGGCTGCACTTCAGGTGCTTCGCTTTTTGTGTGTGTGTGTGTGTGTGTGTGTGTGTGTGCTTTAACATCAGAGAGATGGAATTCAAGAGGTTCAATTTCAGAGATGAAATCTGCATGCTCAAACAGACTTTTCGTCTGCGCAGATATGGTGCCGTTCAGTAAAACATGAAAAGGCTGTGACTGAATATATATAAACGGTTATTCACACCAAAATGGTGGGCTGACATCGTAGTTGCACTTAGTGCAGCAAATGTGCATAAAAGGAGGTAAAGATAAGACAACATAGAACAGAACACAAGGAAGAAAGACTAAAAGTTGGCTTTTTTGAAAAAGTTGAATGGACATGTTAATGTAAAACGGCTAAATACTAAAATAAAGCCTCCTATTTGAGCACAAATGTGTAATAAAGGTTTGACTTGAAGTTAAAACGAGGAGGAGCAAACGAATGGCTGCTCAAAATCAGAGTTGGACTGGAAGAAAAGTAGTTGGCACTGAACACCCAAATACTGAAAATAAAACTGGCTGTAGCTTGAAGATGAGTGAAATGATTAGAGATTACATTCAGAGGCAGTAGAACAAGGGCAGGCTAGGTTGGCAAAACTACCTGGCAAAGAGTGAGGAGACCAGAGGAAGAGTGACTGAATGAGGGAGAGGAGTGCAGGATGCCAGAAAACCAGCTTCTCTGCCTCTGAAGACACTGCAGACATCTCATGTTTATATTACCACACATCTTTCGACCATACAGATGGTGCATGTTCTACCTTGAAGAGATGATTTTGAAAGATAACATTCTCCTTTTCTATCCTTATCTATAGCTCCCAACATCGATGCCTGTTTGATGTCCATAAATATGTTTAAACTGGCAGTCAAGAGACCTGCGGTGCATTGCACACAGTTTTCCTCTCTATGCACCGTCTTTGAACTGCCACATTTTATCCTCAGTAGCCCCACGAGAACATGGGTTTGAAACAAACTGGAAGCCGAAAACAAACAGTTAAGTTCTGCTATACACTCACACAATGACAATCTCTTTTGCCAAATATGTATCCGCTGCAGTTTTTTCTCCCGCTCTTATCCAGTGACAAGACTAGTCTGCAGTTAGCACAGAGACCCTCTGGAGGAAAACCAGGAACCTGGGTTGGTTCTGAGCAGCACGGTGAGCTTTTCATGTGGCTGACATCAGACACAAGTCATATAGACATAATTTAATAAAAAATAGATGGTATTCCCTAAGTGATCTACACCGTTATGCAATGTTAATAAATGCAATGCTAATTTGTGTTATACGGTGTGTGCTAGTGACTTTTGCACAGGGGCCTATAGCACCTTTTCTGAGATTTTATGACGTATAAACAAACGTGTTAATAACAGTGAATGCAAACCTGAAGTAAAGTTCTACCATCACACCTGCATGAAAATATTAAACTTTATATTGGTGTCACATGCCAAAGAGAAATACATAAACTGGGGCCTTTTACTGCAGAGTGAAAGCGGTCTTTATGAACAGGCCACGAGGCAGGGCATCCTACAGTTCAATAGCATAATAAGACTGCTTTCGCCTTCCTGCCTGATGGAGCCTGAGCACAGAAATATAGGTCAGGTCAATCGCAACCCAGAGAGAGGCAAAGTTTCTGCATGTCAGTCCAACTGTGTTTTGGCACAGTTGTTGAGATAATGTTGGGGAAGAGCTTCTCCGCCGTCATTTCAAGTGTTCTGCTCATGATAGCGGGAGAAGGAGACAACCTCCTAGGCCTCATCTGATAAAGCAAGATTGAAAGCTTATCAATATCAGGGTTATTCGAAAGCGGATATTGAAGACTTGGGGAACGCTGAGCGTGGTGACCGAGACACTGGATTCCATCCTCCTCTTGTCACAACATCCTGTCCCGAGTCTCATATTGCCACTCTGTGGTGCCAGCAGCCATGGTGACAGCTGCTCTCTGTGCTTGCCTCCATTGGCTCTCCCATAACTCCCAGCTCCTCTGGCCTCTGTCAAGTCCACTAAGCCAATCTGGGCTTTTAACTGCCTACAGCTGACATGCTTCTATAAATGTAAGTCTAAATCATTCATATAGCTTCCCACTGCTGAAGATGCACTCTGCTTGCGAGAACCACCAACGTCTGTTCCTGCCACAGGAACGGAATTTGTGGACTGGACCTTATCTACTCTATTAGTTGGACACTGAGGCTTTTCTGTTGCTTCCGTCAGCTGTAAAGCAGATATGACACAGCACGCTAAGCCTGATGAAGCCTCGGCTGGTTGAGGGAGGGTGAGAGGCTCAAGGCTACTGCCCACTGCAGAGTCACGCGGCTCGGCTGCTCCCCTCTTTATTAAGCCTAAATCAGTGTACTCAGCTCTTGCCTTCATTTCAAAACTGCAAAGGACGTAACTGTGATGAGATTGAGTCATATTCACTGATATGATGTAATTGACTTTGCTGAACATTGAGGAATCTGAAGGAGTTTGATTAGTGGGATCTAATCTTGGTTTAATTAGTGGATTTAGACTGGATACATTTTCCAGAGGAGATCACATGGAAGAGGGGATCATGAAGGCATCGTTTGTTCTAGCATCTCATCCTGCAGCAGTTCTCCATCTCCTCTCGCATAAACGCGTTTCTTACAGCTGTCTTTTTCCTTCACAGCCTCACACACTTTAATTGCGAGTATCTCTGCAAGTGGAGGGAAAACAAGGTTTCGGGCAACACTGATGCATCACCCAAAGAACGAAGGAAAGCTGAAATCAGATTTTGATGCTCAACATTTCCGCTGATTTGCTCTGCATGATATAACTTCATTGGAAAACCAGATAAAACATTCAAGTTAAGTTTAAAATCTCAAAGGAATAAAATGTTTTTGGAGCATTAACTGGAACTCCAGAGTGCCACGTAGTGGAGTCTGATGCACAATAGGTAATGTCCAATAAGTGCTTAACTAGATTTACGGTCAGTCTGGGAAGCACCAAGGTCCAATCAATGTCGTCCGTGCCTGATCATCCAGGAAGTGCCCGCTGCCCCTCCACCAGAGTCAGTCTGACAGCCTCTGTGAAGGCTTCCCAATATACACCGTGCAGGTATCAGAATAAACATCCTCACATCATTACTGACCTGCTGTCAAATCAGACAGGCGTGATGCTGTTTCTGGTCAGCCCAGCCTCTGCAGACGCCTGCAGGCCTCTCACGTGGTCATGGCAAACCTGATCTAATCTGTAGAGAGAGCCGGGAACCTGTAATCTATGCTCCCAGGTCCCCGTAGAGGGCACAGGACCCCCACATCACATACCGGACTCTGACAATCTGAAGGGACATATGTAAACCAGGTCATTCTGCAGCACTCTGGTGGTGCTTTCGGGGTTCCTTCCTGCACTCCAGAGCAGATAATGGTGCCACTGCTGGGTCATGAGCCAAGCCTCAGCTAGGAGAGAAGCAGTAGGGAGCGCCACAGAAGCAGCAAAGGTCTGTGACCTGTATGTAGATTTCCTTTGTAAAATGAATTTATTGTGTTTCTGAAATGGAAAGATTGCTCTCCTTTTAGAGAGGCTTGGGGAGCACGGCTCCAAAACAACGAAATCTGCCACCTCATAATTTATTCATGTTCTATTTCTGACAGGCTCCACTGGCACCACGTGAAAAGAGAAAGGGAAATGACCTGTGACAAAGTTTCTCAGCTGGACTCGCCACCATGTTGCTGTTTGTTCCCGAGGCTAGGAGGCTAGCAGCCGTGTCACTATTATCTAACGGCAGAAACCTTAAAGGTCTGCATGGCGAGCTGCTGCACACGCTTAATCTGTTTCCTTCACAGTGAAACGTGGCAAACCTAACATTTGCTGAGTGCCAGTCCTTAATCTGCATCGCACTGTTTGAGCTTTGTTGAGACACAAATAGATTTTTTCGCTATGCTTTTCTTTTTTGCACTTTAAAAAATTGCATTGGTGTCTAATTTGCAGCCCAGTGAGACGCAGCCATCTGTGGCAGCTGCTCAGCTAACAAGATTATTGATTTTGAAACCAAATGGTTAAACAAACACTAATAATTATTTATTTCTTATATTTCTATGTGGTGAAAGTGGGTTGAGCATATGTTAAAATAGATCAAAAAAAAATTCAAATATTATATTATCTCCTTAACAAAAAGACAACCAGTATCTTCCTATAATAGTTTCATGAAGGGGTTGAGACTTGGCCTGATTTAGTCCAGGTTTTGTGATACGGGTTGTGAAAAATGTTTCTTGAATGAGTATTTCATGCTTGAACATAAACGAAAGTGGGCACATGACTGAGCCTTTTGGAGGCTGCCACGAGTAGACCTCGGTGGTATTGCACACATCTCGCTCCCCTTGTTGGCTTCACTTTTTTAGACAGGAAGTCTCTGTCCATTTTTGATCCCTAGTATGATGGGCTGTCTACCTGTAGGATAAAAAAAACACCTAGCTTGATGCAGGCCTCGAGGACTGGTTTGAACTGGATATGTGCACCTGGTAACACATCAGGCCAATGAATATCTTTACAAAGCTAGAACTACAAGGGATGTGTGTGTTTGTGTGTTTGTGTATGTGTCTGCGTGTGTGCGTGTGCGAGAGAGCGATTGTGCATGTTTTTGCAGGCTTCTAACAAGGAGGATCATAAATCTCAATCCTCTGGCTGTGACACAAGACAACA
>CAAE01014528.1:1510201-1535736 GCA_000180735.1 Tetraodon nigroviridis | reverse complement strand
CATTTTAAAACCCCCAGAAGGGGCTGGGTTTGCTGAAATCCTTCCCTCTCTATCAGCGTGAGCGCTAAGGGGTGAAATGATAAGAAATGAAAATACAATTGAAAAAAAGCCATTATGGAGCTTACAATCCTAAGTCTGTGTAAGCTCTGAATGTCTGTGGTAAAGGGAATATTTGAGAAATGCATATAAAACCATGTGAACATATGAAGCAGTATGATGGGAAGCGTCAATTGTTCCCGGGGCTCATGTGAGGTCAATATAGCAGCAATGCTGAACCACAATCATGATGTGAGTGGAAAGTGAATATGTCAGGAGGAGATGGGTTGAGGTGCCTCAACGAAGCATGTTTTTTAAAACCCCGCAAAGACAAAATGCTACACAGGTAGTAATTTACTCGATTTGTAATAGCTTAGTAGCACGGCTTCAATAAAAGACACCAAAGACCGTAAACACAATCATTACAACACAGTAAAGAGGAAAAGAATGATGAGAACCGATGCTGCTTGCATGTCTTCTGTAGCTTCCCTGACCTCTGCTGCAGTGTTAATAATTCATCTGAGTTGCATGATTAAGGCCAGAGGGATTTACACTGTGTCCCCACTGCTGTAGGAATTGTCTGCAGCTCTGGGTGAGCCAGTCTGGGGCTGCTGCAGCGCCCTTGCACCTTGAGAGTGCCTCAAATGCAGCTTGCCTCACCTGGAAGTCTCTGCTGCAGTGCAGAGCAGAGGTCCTATGACGCATACAGACAGACTGACAAGAGCAAAATGTTCCTCAGGGCCTATAAATCCTAAAGGATCTCTAAAGCAGCCTCAGATAATGACCGACAGCGGTGATGTGGTAAAACAGATGTGACTGATTTTGAAATAATTAAATTTGCGGTAAATGAGATGCATGTAAAGCTGCAAACTGAAATGTGTCTTCACTGCTGCAAAATGAACAATGCTGAATATATTCAGCATAAGCGAAAAACCAAAAAAAAGACATTCCTCCACATGTATAATTGTTCTTGATATGCGGGAAAAAGAGCATTCAAACAACAGAAACAAAAAAAGGTATAAACATTTGTTTTAGGATGATTGTGTGTTTATACTCGGAGTAGCCTTACCTTCTACATTAGCTGTTGCAATTAAACCCCAAAACCTATAATTCTAGCAGAACATCAATGTAAGTCATTTCACTTCATCTCAATTCCAGTCACCTAGGAATTATCTGCACAACTGCATGCATTAGTGCAATGATATACAATTTATTGCTGGAATGTCTCAATCCGACATCCAGGAAAACACAGCGTGCCCGGAAAGTAAAATCAATTTCAACCTTCATTAGCGTCCAGCGAAGATCTCTATCGACACATACAAATGTCCAGAAAGTGAAATGGATATATTCACCAACATACTCTGTGTGTGTTGTCTTAAGAGTACGCAACATGCCAACTGTGGAGACTGCTCTTTCTAACTAATGAGATTAGCTGGCAGCATATGGGCAACAGGATAGTCTCTGTTGCAATGCACTCAAAGTCCCTCACTGGACAGATTTACTGTTGCAAGATGCCAATATCTTCCCAGTATTGTAATTTAGTACCCATTATATTTTACAGTTTTTAAACAGTCATTTCACATTCGGTATTGTGCATTAGACTGAAACAGATTGCTTAAAAAAAACAAAAAAAAACCAAAAAAACCACCCAACAACTGTTATTATTTTCTGAGAACTCAAGTGATTTTTTTTTTTTTTCAAATATTGTGTGGAATTTCTGGCTCCTAAAGGTATCGTATCATAGTCTTTCGAGGTGGTGGGTGGGTTGAAAGAGCTGGGGAGGGGTGGGGAAAGGTACGTCTGGCAGTGGATTGACTGTGTGGGCATGTGAACTTGGCAGAGACAACAGAGGCAAACATAAGCCCACCCATTCTATTGTCTTTTTGAGACTGCACGTTCATCCTGGGTGGTATATGTGTATTTGAGGAGGATTAGTCAGGAGGATAATAGGCTTTGTCATTTCATCACTAGAGTGGCTGGGTTTTAACATCTGTACTGTTTGGTTTTAGAACAGGTCTGACAAAATGCTTCTGTGTCAGTTTTTTTTTAATATATATTTGATCTAATGAACGGAGTAGCCCGGAGGTAAACCTCCTTGGTTTCACAGTACAAATACAATAACATTTAATGGCAGAAAACTTGACGCTGCTATTGCAGCAAAACACATGAACAGCTCATTTAATTTTGTTCAATTTTTATGTGTCAGTGTGCCAAAAAGCACAAGGAGGTTTGGCCTGAAAGTAGAACCAAGAGGAGCATGATGACAAGAAAAAAAAAGATCCTCGATACAACCAGGCGAAGGAACCAAAAATGTAAATCAAAAGACTTGAAATACAAAAGATTAGGGAAAAGGCAGAGTCCCATCTCAAGAGCTTGGTCCTCGTGGACAAGACCCAGGTGAAGCAAAGCACTTAAGGATGGACGAATCACAGAAGCAAACAAGGTTGGTGAGGCATGAACAGAAACTCCCGCCCTCCCCCTTAGGGTCTTGTGTTATCTTTATTTATGTCTGTTTACTTTTATAAGTCTTCAGGTTGAGTTCTGTCCTTTTATAAAAGTGCAAACATTTAAGCAGTAGCTCTTTTATTTTGTGTTTTTTTTGGGGGTGATTATGGAATTGATTTTCTGGATCAATAAACACACTAAGAGTTACAGCTTCTGTTCTTCAACTCATTTAATACAAAATGCATTGGAGCATTTCATTCTGATTACACAAAACCCAGAACTCCCTTGGAAGCTACAACTTTCTCACTAAAACGCCTCAGCTTTCAAATTTCTATTTGATTTACATGCAAGTGTAAAAGTTAGTTCTAATCAAACTGTCATCAATTAAGGGACGAAAGTAAAAATATCTATTTAACAAAAAAGGTTGCAGACGAAAGCCATTTTCTTCATATTTTAGATTTGTGTTTTGTAAAACCGAAACATCCTGGACATGTGGATGTGTGCATGATAAATTCATGAAGCACCTGAGCCTTTTAGCTCCATTTGTTTCAGCCCGTGTGAGTCGTGCTGAGCTGCGTTTGGGGTCTCTGCAGTGAAACCTTTGAGGGAAGGATTAATGGGAGCGAAGGGTCTGCTGATGTATGCTCGTGCTCCTTCGGGTCTCCATAATTCACATTGTCAGGTGAAGAGCTGGCGCCGAGTGCCAACCCGGAGCTGTCTCTCATCATCACACACAGTCAAGAGCCTGTCAGAACAGATGAAGCCACCAGCTCAGCACTGTCGAGGAACATTGAGCTGTAATTCACATTCTCCTGCGCCGACAGGCCTCACTAAATCCAGAGCCGGCCATGAAACACTGGCGACCTATCAAGGAAAGCCGCAGGAGAGCCACCTCGCTATGAACTAGATTAGCAACGATCGACTTGCCCTGCCTCCGCATCACACCGTATTGGCACCAATAATTGGTGTAGTGCTTTCCGCAGCAGTTCAGTCGTGCATAAATTCTTACTGGAAGAGAGAAAATTAACAAAGAATCCCACCAAAGAACAGGGTGCTGGTAGGGAAATAAAGAAACATAATCATATTGTGTGTGTGTGTATGTGTGTGTGTGTGTGTGTGTGTGTGTGTAAAAGAGAGAGCTCCTGCTGTGTGTTTGGTTGTCCAAGCTGTTGTCAGCAGCATCAAGATTGATTGACTGACTGATTTGTGCTGAAGCTGCAAATCCTGGCAGACGCCTTCCAAGAAAAGAAGCTGCCATGTCCTCCTCAGCAACACAGCAACGCCCAGTCACAAGTCCTGTGAGTGTCTTTAACTATGTTTTCAGCAAAGCAGACATAATCCAGGACACAAATTAATGCAGCCGTAACGAGGAAACGAGGAGGACTGGGGGATTTCTGATGCCCAGTGTCACAACTCATTTAAAACCGGCTCTGTGATTGGCACCTCAGTGCTGTGGAAACCTCGAGACAACATTAGCTACACAAAGACGCATCACAAACATGCATCACAACGTACAACCATGCCTGAAGAAAGTAGAAAGAGCATTTAAGAAAAACAAAAGAAAGGTGTTCCCGGGACACCACAGGGTTTAAAGCGGGTAGGAAAATGAATGAATGAAAGAAAGAAAGGTGTCAGGAGACAGAGAGATTAGACACACTGGTTTATCAGAAGAGCAAATCCTTCAGCATTTTGTTTCGTAATTAAAGTTCAAATACATATTTAATTTCCCCAAGGCTGCACCAAAAAACTGTAGTCCAGGAAAATAGCACGGACAGTGTGGGATCTACTTTAATTTCATGATAGATGCTTGATTCAGTGGTTCTTTGACTTTTCTGGGCATGGGCCTATAAAAGTGTTAGTTAGCTAGCATTCTTGTTAGCTAACTAACGCATGTTAGTTAGCATTCTCTGCCCCTGGACACCAAGTCCAAGGACCACTTTAAAGAAAGAGCTCATCAAGCCGAACCTGCGTCACATCAGAGGCGGTGATGCTGATGTTGTATTATCCACTGGTAGCATCCTTTTCACTGCTGACACACAGCAAAATGTGCACCTTTATTGATTTATAGGTGTCCGAGCATGCACAAAATAAATCTACTGCATTTGGAAAGAGAAAGCGCGGAGCCGTCGATAAGGCAAATCATGGAACAGTGAGCAGACGCAGTAAGTTTCCCTAGGGGTGGTCATTCCATGTAAATTATGCACAAACCTTTCAAACAGGTATACAACCAGGATTGGGCTCCGTTCAAAAGTGAAAAATATTTTTCTTCTCGAGTCAGATCGCTTGGGGAAACAAGTCTTATTTATTTTACATGTCGTCAGTCGTAAATATTTATTCTCTATTTTCTCAATAGACAGACAAGTGTTGAAAGCAGGTTGCTCCTGATATCTGCAGCTAAAGAGTTAACTCTAATCTTCAATATGTTATCCCATGAGATTAAGAGTTTTATCATTGAATAATGTGTAAATAATGCAGTAGCATTTTAAAGGCTTTAAATGTGGAGATTTACTGTCCATACTTTTAGCTTCTAAGCGAGCTGGTAGAACATTTTCCTGCTGACTCACTGACCTGCCAGGCTCACCCTAATTGCTTAATGCTGTCTTTTTTGGTGGGATACATTAGCTCTAATAATAAAGCGCTATTATAATTTAATTGAATTCCTATTATAATCTGATTAGCTATATTGTTCTAAATTGATATTTACATTCTGCCTCATCCCTTTCAAGATAATATATCCCCTAAGGTAAATGCAGTGGTCGGGTTTTAATCTTTGTTTCTGCTCTTATGAATTAAGTTCAAATTTCTGGGCCATTTTGTAGATTCAGAGAAGGTTAAGTGCCGCTTGTTAACTTTTCAATTTTTCTTTTTGCATTTTTTTTTAGCTTGAATAAAACAAATATTAGCTCAAGGTCATCCTTTGGAACTGAATGTTAACAATAAAATGCCGACCTTGCTCTTATCCATGCACAGATGGAAGATGCCTTTCTTCCCACTCAGTAGCCTGGAGCACAGATGCTGGTCTCTGCTGTTGACCACAGCATTACGGGGGCAACGTGGGGGTTAAATGCATGTACCAAGGGCAGTGCTATGGCAGGCTGGGGGGAAGGAAAAACAATCCTCATTTGGTTTCGAAGTTCAGATTGTCCCCATTAGTGAAACCTTGGAACCTTTGAAACTGCTCATTGGCAAAAGGAAACTACGGCATACAGGCTAGTCTCACCAGCATTCAGTCTTCTTCTAAAAGACAAGAAACATGATAACATCTGCCTTTTTTTCACAGAAAGTGTTTTCTGCTTCAATAAAGTGTCCAGGAGTGACTGGAAAACAGCGATTTATTCATTTCAGATTTATGTCTGTGAAACTCTGCAGGACTCGCTCATGGATATGAAGTCAAGCATGGAAACCACCAGCACACAGCTGCCTTCAATCGCCCTCCGCACCCAATATCTGACAGCCTGTCGCTGTAGAGGAACCAGCAGCTCATCCTGCAAAGCTCCGGGGAAACCGGGAGCTGCTGGCTTGGATTGTCCGGACTCGGTGGCCAAAATGTTTTGACGCCACTGAACAAGAAGTTTGGTGATTTCATCAAGCGGTGTTGGAAATGGTGTTGGCTTGAAAACATTGCTTTCAGGTGGTTAAAAAGACATAATTAGACTGAGACACTGATACTGTGCCAGAGGTCGCATCTGCTGCAGTTTTAAAAGCTCTCCTCTGGGCAAACCCTGAGTTTGGTTTAAAAATTTTCCTACTTGCCTGTTAGGTTTGTTTTTTCTTTCATGATTCATGTCTTTTGCTTTCTGTCTTGCTTATATCATTCACCACTGTCTCTGATTCAGGTTCCTATCTCACCCCCCACCAGCTCTGTGTGTGCACCTCTTCCTCGAATGTGTTTTCCACACCTGTCCTGCATGACTCCCCTAATTAGTTTGTGTTTATTCCCCTCCACATCTCTGTCCCATCGCCAGTTCGTTGCCTCTGCTGGTCTTGTTCAAGTGTTTTCTCAGCACAGGCTTGCAGTCTGTGTTTCTTGTTGTTTTCTACTTTGCCTTACGTTTCTGAAAACTTCTGCTTGATTTGTTGCACTAGTTAACTGTGCACCAAACTGTGCTACAGATTAAAAAACTTTTCTCGCCGGGCAACTATCACTGTTTATTTGTGTCTCGTTCATGACAAAAATTCAATGTGTTTAGTTTTCGCTCAAACTCCGGTTGTTTTTGGTAAATCCTGCAAAGAAACAATACCACACACCAACAGAGGTGAAAACACCACCTCTTGTGTCTGGCTGTACCAATGGAATGGAAAATCAATGTTGTGTCTTGAGGCTTTATTTTTGTGCAGACCCGCGTTATTGGGAATCTGGTGCAGCAGGAGTGCCACGATTTTAACAAGCTGCAATATTTGAGTTCTCAGCCTTCACAAATTTGACCAAAGGCTGCTCTGTAGCAGGATTGAAGGGAAGCCAGCCAATCTTGTGCTCTCCCTGGTTTGCCATAGTGAGACTAAGTGGATAAAACATTGACATTTGCTTGTTTATTCTGGTGCACATTGACAGACTAACAGAGCAGGACCTGATCTGTGTTAATCCAGAGCTTTAAGTCACAGTCATATTTTTTGTTCTTGTTTTATTATTCAGATGCTGACAACAGCTGTAATCTTATATTTTTGTAGTGGATTTTAGCCAATTCCAATCCAACTATTCTGATTTAATATGAATTTCGAGCAACAACAGCCTTCATAGATGCGATCTCAATCAGACCTAAATGGTTACGCTGTTTTAGATCCAGATTTTCTTGATTTCGACTCGCAGCCTTATTAAAGACATCCCCTCTCAGCTCTGCGGCAGCCGTGTCTCTGTGCAGTCTCTAGAATGATAAATGGCACTCAGCTCTGATCACTCTTTTTCATACTGT
Organism: Tetraodon nigroviridis; assembly: GCA_000180735.1. Lineage (NCBI taxonomy): Eukaryota > Metazoa > Chordata > Actinopteri > Tetraodontiformes > Tetraodontidae > Tetraodon > Tetraodon nigroviridis. Next base: position 1,528,345 of record CAAE01014528.1, on the reverse strand, counting down.
TCTGTGGTCACACAGGGTAGATGCACCCTCATTAATAACCCCCCCTATTCATTTATACAACCCTTCTTTTTGTGTCCCTTTCTTCGTCATCTGTAACACCAAGGCGCCCTGCTAATTAGTAAACGCTGAAGGAGCATTTATAATGCCCAGGGACAATGTTAAGGAGGCTCTGATGTTTGAAAAGAAATCCATGAGTGGCTTACTCACTGATGCACAACTTGCCGTAAGCACTTCAAATCCAGTAGACTTCTGCTGAAACCATATTTTCTTGACATGCAATCGTAACGTTTTCTGAAAGAAGTCATCAAAAATATTTGCTGTTATTCATTTTAAATTTGGATTAGCTTTTCCTGCTGATAAAAACAGTTAAAAAGCACAGTTTTTTAAAACATATTTTTTCCCAATATTTCAAACCTGAGTGTTACAAAGCAGAAAGAAGGTCAGATTCATGAGCTTCAGTGGAAAAAACTAATGTCATGTGCATGAAAGGAATGATGCTGAAATAAAAATTACTCACCTTACAAAGTAATTTATCAGCCGACACCTTGGGTTTTGTAAACACGCTGTAGAAGCGGTGAAGAGCTCGGCAGGACAAAAACTTGGTTTCAAGGACCTGAACACATTCAAGGTCACTTTCAAAAGGTTTAATGCAAGGGCTCAGTAAAAAGTGGCAAAGATTTCTGTTCCCGTTTGCTAAAAACTTCATAATAGTTTCTACGCTGCAAACAGGTGTACCCATAGGTTTATTTTTACTTTAGGAACCACAATTTTACACATAGCACAAACACAACAAGAAGTAAGGCAACTTCTGCATCAAAAAGTTTGAGTAGTAGTCAGAAAAGAATTTTGGCCAGCAATTTAAAATACTCTCCCTGGAGCAAACGAGAGAAAAATGCTTTGCAGTCAATGCAAAGATGGCTATTTATTTATTTATTTTTGCTAGACATTTCTGTCTCAGATTTCTGTATTTTTAATGAATTGTATAAATCAAAACGAGAAGATTCGTAGTCAAAAATAAGGCTTCTTTTAATTAAAGTTCATTTTTTGTGCACTGGGTAATATTCTAAACAGTTTTCATAGAATTTAGCAGCAGCACTTCTCCTGTCACTCTGTTCGTGCTTTAAAGCCGATAACCCAGTTACTGCTTAAGGGTCATGTACTAGTACTGGATCTAATGTGTGTCTGAAAGGTTTCATTTGTTAAAAACGTACTTTATGTTCCCAGGCCTGTCTAGGTTTACTTTCATGCACTCTATGAAACCCCAATAAGTGTCCCACAAGAAAGATTTAAGTTTAAGGTGATGCCATTACAAAGAGGTTTTTTTTTTTTTTTAATTTTTTATTTTGCCAACGTTGGATCAGACGGTGCTGGTTGAACCTTTTTAAACTCTAGTGTCAGTGACCGAAACAGAAGCATAGGGAGTTGGCTGGAATAGGCTTTTTATTAATCTGTTAAAAAAAAAAAACAACAACACAAATTCACAAACAATTAACATGCACAGTTTTAGTATACAAGACAAAACAGTTACTTTTCAATATGAAAATGTCCCTCTACATGTCAGTATCTCACAGAGATCATTGATTAATACATCAGTATTAAAGTCAGAGAACACACTATTTCAAAGCAATATGTTTGTCTTCAATGGCTGAGTTTGAAAAATATACTGAAGCTATTTACACCACACCGGAAACACTCCATTACAGCAACAGCCAGAGAAGCCAATCCAAGAAAACTGACCTTGTGGATTCCAACCCCAACTGATGTCTTTTATCGAAGTGTTGGCTCCACTTACATCTTTTGATTGTTATTGATAACGCTTATAAAAGCACAAGGCCAGACACTACGGATTTGCTTGCATTTATGAACATGAAAAAATGAAAAATTAAGCTGTATTACAACTACTGCATGTAAGAAAATGCTAATCATCTTTCACACATTGTAAATGAATCAACTATGAGTCTATCTGGAGGGATTATGTTACCCTTGGATACTAAAGGAAAGAATAACACCACAGATCACATATTTGCACACACCGAAAGACCGGGAGCCCAGTTACACCAGAAGGAAATATTCTGAGCTGACATATGATGTTGATGAAGGATCGATAAAAACATGACAGTTTGTCATTGTTCTTGTTGCAATACACATCATCTCAGATTTAGAAAAACATTTTTAAAAAATGTTTTCTTTTTAAAAAAGCTGCTTTGAGAGTGTATAACTGGGCCACGTATGCTGCCATAAGGAAATATACAGTGGGACTATTCAGGAGCAAATCAGCCACACACCACTAAACACTAAGGAAACAGGATCGAACCCAGCTCCATCTCTCATTGCAATAACAACAACAACAGAAATTAATTAAAGAAAAAAAAAAGAGTTCTGATTATGTTCCTGACTCGCATGTTGTAAAGTTGTGGAGGGCACCACAGACCGCTACGCGAGAGAAAAAGTGTGACAAAAAATGGTCGTCAGTCAGTCTGACAGGTGGATTGTGACAGCTGTAATAATGGGGCAGGAAAATCAATATGCCATTGGCTGGTCCCAGACGGTCTAATCAGTAAGCATAGAGCTGAACGGGAGCAGTGAAAGAGCAGATAGGACAGCCTGATTACGTCGGCCCACGGTCTTTTAGGGGGCCTCTGGGGTCTGCGCAGCTGTTCCGGCGGCTCGGTGAGGACATCCAGTCACCTTGCATCACTTCCTTGTGCTTTCATTCGACTTTGTACGAGAGCGTTTGGGGTGACGTGTGGGGTGAGCGAGGGGGGTTAGTGCAAAACTCTGACGAGAGACGACGGCGCTTATCACCTGCGCAGCCCTGTGTTCGGCAAAGGCACAGTAATGGGAATCAGTTCGCTCGACTGTATCCATTCATGTCCACGTGCACTTTTTCCCCAGACCCCTGTAATCGCTGCTTGGATCTTTCTTAGGTGGCTTTTGACAGGTTCCTCATCCGCATGATAGAACAAAATGGAAAGTAGATCCCAAAGCAGAGGAGCAGCGTCTCTCTGCGATGTGTATTATAGATGATGATGGAGTGTGTGTAAAATGACAACTATGACTTTTGTTCCATTTCCAGAACTCAGATATTCCAAAGCCTAAACTGTTCATCATTTAAATGTTCATATATCCAACATAGTTTCCTGATGCCTGGATGCCTCAGCCTTCAGATTACAGTGTAAGGACGACAATTTTTTACATTCTAATCAATAATTCTGAATAATTCTTCCATACTGACGTTAAAATCCACCTAAGGCTTCTTCCTAAGCAATTTCAAAGGGGGTGGAAATTTGCAGGCTGTAAGTGAAGGCACTGGTATCCGTTACACACTGGACTGCCTGCTCGTCTGGGCTGTGGTCTGGTGCGTGTTCCTGTGATAGGAGACGCATATCTGGAACAGGCGTCATCTAGCAGGGGAAGAGAAGCTGTACATGTGGGATCTGCATGACTTAGTAACACCAAAGGAACGGTTTTCTCCTGCATTCCTGCCCTTTCCCTACACCGAGAATGTGGACATTTACAGGCATTTATTATTTAGAGAATCAAGAAAACACAAGCAGGAATGCCGTAGAATAACGCTTTCAGCTCAGAAGCATCTCCAGGAGCTAATATCCCTTCAGTGCACAGAGATAAGTAGGTGTGAGGCACAGTTGATCAATTTGCTGTGCATCTATCATATATCTGATCTAAAAAAGAACTAAAACAAACCAATATTTGTAAATTTCCCAGAAATGTGTCATTTGGCAAAAGCTGCAAAGCTTAAACACCACCTGATGTTCTCTCTGTACAGCCTGCAAATTATAGCAGAAAGTACACCAAATTTAGATTTTTAGAACAGTGTTGTATCTGGATTACTTTGACTTCTGGGTAAATATCACAGGGATTCAATCATTAACATTGAGTTCAGACAAACCAGCACAGCCCACACTGTTCATTACCAATAATTACTACGTAATTGCACGTATTTGGACTGTCACTGAACTATGGCCTGATTATAACATATTTGATGTAGATAAAAATATTTAAAGATCATAGTTATGATTTAATTTAGAAAATGTCAGTAATTTGTTTCTCAGACGTCAACTCAAAATCTGTTGGCAGCTCCAGGGGCTCCTGTAGCATCACTGTCTAATTTGAAATGTCCAACTAAGCTGAACCAGGGAAGGAAAACATATTGTAAACTTTTATAGGATTGAAGAATTCATAGCATGCAGCGTCTGACACACTCTTTGGTGTCAACTATAACTGGAAAATGGGTTTAAGGCAGAAGTATCTTTAAAGATACTAATATGTCATAAAGACATTTAAGGTCTAAGCTGATGATGTTGAAAGAAATCATAATACATCATGCCCGCAAATGATCCCTTTTTTTCTGAGGGTACTTTGACTGTTGGTCCCTTTAAGAATTTGACAGAATTCAGTTCTTTCCAGTTGTCTCCAGCTCTGCCACTGCGCCCAGCCTTGAGCCAGTCCAACGCAGTTGCCATTGGCCAGGCTGACTAAAGGGATTGCAGGGAGGGGGAGGGTACTCTGTGGGTCTGAGCAGATATCAGTGGAGGAAGCAGAGCAGCGCGCTGATGAGGGGCACTGAAATGTACGGCACAGGAGTAAGACAGATCGCTCTGGAACCTCTCGCTCCCATACCTGCAACAAAACCAAGGTCGCTAGTGAAAACTGAAAAGAGCATTCCAAAAAAAGACTGCAGTCCATGTTCAAATGCACTATGCTTCTTAGAAATCATCATAAATCAAAAGCCAATTGCATTTTTTTTTATGGCTTTGATAGTTTATTACTGGATTTAAACAGGGGATGCTTTCTAAGTGTTAGGAGAAGGTACATTTTATATCAATTCATATAAGCGGTAGAGCGGGTCGTCTGACAATTTGCACAGCAACAGGAAGGGAGCTCAGAACTGCTTTATATGCTGCAGCACCAGGCAGCCAGTCAACAAGGAATAATAACCCAATGGCAAAGATGGATGACACTGGGCATGCATTTCTAAAAAGGTCGCTTTTCTTGAACTCCAGAGTCGATTATACATGACTAGAGATGGCTGAAAAGCTAAATTAAATGTTTCCACGACCCGTTATTATTTATTTCTTGCATACTTTATCAATGGGCAAAAGGAAATTACATTAAAGACAAGACTGAACTCACTCAGTTTATGAATGTGGATGGGTTCGCTGCCCACACCTTCACCCCCTTCGCTCATAGCTTTGACCTGAATCAGATAGTTGCCATTGGTGGAGAGGGTTAGCTCCACAGCAGTTTGGTTGGTAAATAAAGTGGTGATATCGTTGTAGTGGTTTTTTTTCAGGAGCACCTGAGACAGGAGAAAAAGTGCAAATACGCTTGTTCAAAATCACCAACCTTAATTGCAAAGAAAACATTTTCTTTAAATTGGCACATACCAAATACCCAGTGACCTTTGACTCTGTCTCCATAGCTACTACAGGATCCCAGTGCAGGGACAGTGTGGAGCCAATCATTGTCCATTGTATGTTGTGTGGAGCTCGATCTGGAGCTAAAACGGAGAGAATTAAGACAACGTAGTTGCTTTTCTCAGGCATTTTCAGCTTAAAAGAGTGTAAAATGAGTTGTTGCTCACTGCTGTAACTAGGTACAACAGTGCTGAGAAATTCTGCTGCAAAACAACCTCCATACCCACGATACTGTTTAATCAGGTAAAGATGAAAAGTAAAAAGTGTGCTTAATTTGTTTTTGAATTGAACCAGTAACCCAAGGACCTCAGATCATTTGCTGCAAACCTCCGACTATGCATGGATGCAGATATGGCCTGAACTCTTGGTTCAATAATGACGAGCCTGCCAACAGAAACTATTCATTATACTAAAGGAAAAGAATCTGAAATCTATCTGTAAATAATAACTACATAACTGATCAGCAATGGCAGGTTCTGGTGTAATCCCTGCTTGTGTTTGGAACAGATACAGGCACGGTTGATTCAGCCAGTTGAACACATACAGATAATGGTGCACTTCATCATATTATCCCCTTGACTCACACATTTATCTCTGAAATTATTTGAGGTAATAGGAAAGCTCTCTTGTCAGATTAAATTTGGTGAGAACAAGCAGCAAAGCTGAAACAAAAACCTACGGCTTTCATGTAGCGGCTGACACGGCGTCGCCTGAGAGACGGACGTAGCTCATGAATAAGAACCATTTAGAAATGATTTCAATGCCCTGCTGGAATGGACTCACGTGGTTCCTTTGTGGTGGAGTTGATGGGCACCGACTGTGGCCCGGGGCCAGCTGTATTGAAAGCAGCCACAGATAGGTAGTACACTGTGTTTGCTTTCAGTCCTGTGATGTTAGCCACAGTGTAGTTTCCAGAAATGCGGACTTTGCCAATGGTGTCAGGCTTTGTGTCGTCTTCCCAGTACACAACCTTTGGGGCAGAATAAAAACACCGACACCTTTAAGGCCATAATCATTCAGGTAGTGGTGCTTTTCACTGCGTTATTGAAGCTCACGTCTCATCAAGAATTCTGAAATATGTTTGAATTACAGATGGGGCCAGAGTGCGGGGTGACGCATACTATATAATTCAGTGGTGGCGTCTTACAAACCCATATAAAGATCCGTGGTAACCGTGGAACCGTGATAACTGGTCCAGGAGGTATTTGATTGCTTCTGCCCTTCCCTATGAAAAACAACCTGCTTTTCTCTCCTGAAACTTGATATTTAATGTTATGAGGTTATGTATGATTGTAAAATGCTTCACGTCTGCAAACAGATTGATTTTTGAGTCTGTTTTCCTTTAGCATGGGTGTAGATGCAGAGATATTTGATGAAGCAATCCACTAATTGGCTGCTTGCCTTGGGTCATCTTTAATATTAACGTGTCTGGTATTAAGTGACGTGAAACCGGAGTCAATAAATTTAAATTTGTTATCAATTATGGCTGTGCCAGGATTCAGTTATACATTAATTGAAAGATGCCGATTACATTAAACTGAAATGCTATCACACTCGCAATTAAACTACATTCTGAGTAACCTGTACAGCATTTGCATGCACAACAGTTTTAGTTGTTTTTCATCTGCACTGCTGCTAACACTGGATATACTGGTTTTGGGGAAATAAACTGTGTTCTTAAGAACACTGTTGCCAGTGCTATGGCAACTGGAGAGCTGAAGCCCAGAGGTGACAGATACAAAGAACCACAAAAAAAAAGAAAGAATGGGGGGAGTTTATTTTAGTGTTGTAGCTTGCTGCTGCAGTAAATGGCTGTGAGGTGTGTTTAAAATCATAGTATGGCATAAAATGCAGCACAGCCACAGATAGTGCTTGAATTTCATGTATTTAGTGCAAAGAAACATAAAACAAATGACTTTTCAGTGCAAAACTCACCTCATACCCAAGCACTCTCTCAGGAAGTGCAGGCAGAGCCTCCCAGATCACTTCAATTTGCACTGCGGACACAATTCTGGTTCTAACCCTCTTAGGAACGACACTGGGGACTGCAGAAATAGGGAACCAGGTGAGAGAATCCCAGAGACTCATCCACCACAAACACACATGCACTAATAGCAATGGGAGGGAGGGCAGTGAATAGACCTGTAGTATAGCAAAAAGCTATTTTCCCAAACTCGCTTTTAATAGGATCTGTGACTGACATAAGCGAAGAAAATCTGCCCACCAAATTCAATTAACAGAATACCTCTCTGACAGCACAGTGGGGTGAGTGTCTGCCAGGAATCCCTGTAATTTAACAGCATGATAACTTATATCAAGTTGACATTCAGAGCTTGGAAGGGGGATGGAAATAACTGCTTTAACAGAAATCTGTTTTATTAATACTGCTCCAAGGTCATACATGTACAGGCTGTAATTACAGTTCATTTAAGAATCTTCTGTGTTGTACCTTCCTCTGCTGAGTACACGGTGGCAATGGTGCTGAAAGGCCCCTCCCCTCGAGTTATTATAAGCCCCCACTTTCACTTCGAAAGGCGAGAAGGCTGGAATGGTGTCGTTACGGAAGACATAGCGGGCCACTCCGGGTGTGGAGATGGCAGCTCGCGTCCATGTGACCATACCCAAAGGTCTGAATGCGATGATGTAGCCGAAGCCCTCGCCATTCTGCAGTTCCTCGGGAACAGGCTGGGAGCAAAACACAAAACTACAGTGATATTAAAATGCATACAGACAACGGAGCAGATACGCCCGTCTCTCCGCTGGAGCTTAGCATCGGCCGCTCCGAGTCGACGCAGCATCTCATTTACTTGTCTCTCTTTCTGGCTTTTACCATGTAAACACTCATCACCTCTGACTGTCCTTTCATCCTGCATGGGTGTACAATTGCAGCCAGGGTGGAAAAAATTCTAGCCTTTTCTCGACTTTTGGAGGAAAAATGGCACTCGGAATCTGAGCAGAGAAAAGTCATGCGGCTCTAATGCGAACCGTAAAATTGCTTCGTTCGATTCTGCCCAATTAAGCAAAACCATTACTTGGCTGAGAAGAGGACAGTAAAATATGACAGATGACTTACCTCCCATGTTATCACTAATTCAGACTTTGTGCCACCTCCACCTCCTACATCAGTGGGGGCCGTATCAGGGACTGAGGGTTAAACACAGAGGTGTGGAATAAGGACACAGGCTACTTGAAACCTGTCGACAGGTCTAAAGTGTGAATCTATGGGCGCCACCTTCAAGTTGACACCCTGGAAATCTTACATCGGTAACTGTTGCAGAAAATTGTTGTTCAGCAACTGAATGTGGGGGGTTTTTTTTGCTTTTTTTTTCACACCAGAAGAATAGCTACATGCCGTCAGACAACATTAGTCACCTGAAATTAAAGTTTTTATGCTCAAGGCAGCCAAAAGGAAATGCCACACACAGGATCGATGGCAGGATTAATGGTGGGATTTCAGCAGTTGATACTGGATTATAAACAACTTTCATTTTAACCTTACTACCACAACAATGTGATGGGAACATGTGGGCACAACACAGCAAAATGCATTAATTTAAATTGATTTAGATGCATTTCTCTATTTCCTTTTTGACTTCACATACTTGAATCTTCTGTTCTGGTTTTAGCCGAGGCTGGACTTGGCTCTCCGAGGCCTACAGCATTACGAGCCACCACCCGAAACTCATACTCCACCCAGGCGTTTAGACCAACCACCGTAGCCGTCAGCATGTTACCATTGATCACTTCTGGCACTGCAAAGACAGTTTGTTTGAGAAGATCACATTGAAAATGTACAGAAGAGCCTGCTTAATTGCCAACAGAAGTCTGATCAGTATTACCCGTGTCTACAGCCTGCCAGCCTACAGTAAAAGGGGTCCGGGCCTGGATGATGTACCCAGTGATAGGGCTGCCATTATCCCTTCCGGGAGTCCAGGAGAGCTGGGCAGTGCTGTCTGTGATCTCCTCTACGGTTACCTTGTCCGGAGGACCTGGAGGACCTTGTTCAATCATGTAATGGAAAGGATTAACTTGGTGTTCAAACATTTCAGGAGGTCCACCATCATCAAACTCATAAAGCTGTTTGAAGCATGTTACACTTCAAGGCCAATCCCTTCCCTTTAATTAAAAGGCTACATCCTTGATTTGTGCATGCAGGGGGATTCGCACTGCATGAGTGATGTGCTGCGCTGGGAAAGGGTAACGAAGCACCTGTACTGTTGGGGGACACGGGGCAAGATCCTTTATGAGAAAATGAAAAGAGGTTTCTGAGTGCAGACAGCAGCGGCATGAACAAAAAAGTCTGATGTGTTTCACAACTGCTCAATTAGTCCAAAGTTCTCCATGATGTTTTCGCTTATAAGGCAAAAGCCAACTTTAGCCATTTTCTGTGATTAACATGAACTTCTCAAAGGACCTGGGGGAGACATGTTAGGGTCATGACTGCCAATGAGAATCAGGAAGGAAATGCCCTCAGTGTTTGTCAGAAATCTACCAAGCCTGCATCACCAAAGCTACTTCAGCAGAAGCTTCTTTAACTGAGACATTCTTGTTTTGTTACACCGCCTCACAATTTATTTACAGAAAGCCTTGGGTATTTCTGACACTTCTGACAAATGCAACATGTTCAGATGTTTGAATGACTCAGTTTAGAGGAAATATTCTGGTGTATTCATGCACTAATGTACACACTTCAGAAATCAAGTGACTCTCATACCTTTTACCACCAAGATGGCAGAGGTGGACAAGCTCTCTACATCTGTGTCAATTAGGCACACGTATTTTCCTCCATGGCTCAGCTGGATGTTACGAATCATCAGATCCCCCGAAACACTCTAAAATGAACACGGCCATCAAAAAGCACATTTAGACAACTTATTGCACGACTCCTGGTTCTGCGATATGAATCACATATAACAGTTTGTACAATCACGTCATCACCAGGCCACTGTTTTTCACATTTCTTCAGAGGCCAACAACAGACATGGCGTATGTCCTCTGAACAAATAAATCTACTGGCTGCCCTTCAGGCTCCACCAGCAGCTCGTCCCCCACCTCCCACCGAACGCAAACAGCCACCAGCTCTGGACAGGACACGAAAGGCAAACACATTTTTGTTAATTAGCAAGACAATCCTAATCATTCCCTAATTACACAGGCTCAAACAAGAAAGCAGATGAGTAAAATTCCCAGCAGAAAGAGCAAATATTATTTTAAGGAGGAGTCGTGGTGGCCACGAGTAAGCACAGTAAATGCAAACAAGAAGTCTCAATAACTGGCCTTTTTTCTCCTCAAAAGGTCACTTTGTTGTCTGTGTCTGCAGACAAAATAAACAGATGTTTTATATTTTCACAAAACCCACTGTATTTTGGGGACACACACTGTTGTCTGTGAAAGCATGAAGGCTTGATTTAATGAAAGCAATTGTTTTTGTATATTATAAGTATATTATATTTATTGTATATATTGTATTTATTGTATGTATATATTGTATATTATATTTATATATTATAAGCAGTGATTAATTTGAGCTTTACAGTTTTCTCCTTCCTGTGATGTGTGTATGTTTGAGATTATAGAGAGTGAGGTTGGTTTATGTTGTGTGCAAAAATCTTCTGCAGTATGAGCTTAACACACCCCTGGTTTGAATTAGTTTCAAAACGGTCAGCATTCAGATGGGGTGGTCCCTGACAGCAGCACACTGGCACCTCCCTTTTGTTGGGAATCATAATTGAGGAGCCTGAAGGCCCAATTCAAGGCTCGGACTCCTTATCACGCCAGGGTGCTGGGGGTGGCCTTGTCAGGACGAGATGGAATTTGTTAGTGCTTGCACTGAAATCACTCAATCAAAATTCTTCCTAAATGTACTCTTTACCATCATGTGGTGGATTTAATTTTAATGCAAGCAATGACAAATGCTAGAACTGAGCACCGACACTGCCATGCAGGTGAAACAAATCCCATAATTTGACTGCCAGGGTGCTAATGCGAAGCATTTGGTTATGAATGACTCACCAGAACAAGATGGCAGTACCTAAACTAGGATCAGTGCTTTCGTGTGGTGGAAGATTTAAGGATATGTCATTTAAATCACTGTGCCACCACTGACGTGTCTCTATAAAGCAGTCCAGTGAGAGATGCTGGCTTGTTTGTGAATGAGTTACCTGAGGGTTGAGCCAGGTAAGAGCTGCTGCAGTCATAGCAGATTTCAGTGATCAGAGCCCCTCTCTACACCTGCAGATGTTCTCTTTTCTAAAGCACCTGACAAGGCACTGCTGAGCCCAATAGCATTTCTCCCCATCTGCGGGCTACAAAGACTACTTCTCCTGCTCTCTTTTCTCGTTTCCTTCACCTTTCATCTCCTCTTTCTCCGACAGTTTTTAAGCGGAGGCTCTGCCGTGTCTGATTCGCTTTGCAATGTCAGACACCACCTGGGCAACCTGAGAGTTCGCAGCAGAGGGCAACATCCCGCCGTGCCAAGAAGGAGGTGATGAGGCAGGTTTGCCTTAATTATGCTAATTAATTCGTTAGATGCTGTTGAGTAGGGGGGTTGGTAGTCTCTCTCTCTCTCTCTCTCTCTGAGATTTTGGTCTTTATATGTCTATGCATAACTGAACCTGATTAGTGGCCACTATTCGTAACTGAAAATATAAACTAGGTATTTTCATAAATTTCTGAGGCCTTTAACATAATGACAGTTTTCATACATATCTACGTTCTTCATCATGTGAACACAATCGTCTTTGATTCAGCAATTACAGTTCTAAAATGATGGCTTGGCGATGCCTTGCTGAATGCCAAATGGCTCATTACTTACGACAAGGCTCAAGACTCATAAAGAAGTATGCAAATTCAATTAAACCAAAGGACGTTGATAAGGAAATTCCTTTCCCGGTTACAAAAATTGGAAATTAGAGGGAAATAAAATATAAAGCCTTCAGTGGAGAACCATGATGGAAATGACACTTTAGCTATACATCTTCAGAAGTGCAACACTTGGCAGTTCACACAGGTAATTCAAAAGGTAAGGCTCCAGATGATTGCCCTGATAATGCCACCCGAATGAGGCAATGTCACTAAATCTATAAAGATGTCTCCATTTTTTTGATATTATGTCCTTTATTGACCACTGCTCCATTTATGAATGAATGAAATGTTGGCATGCATTCCTCCGCTGGTGTTCGAAAAAGCCCTCAGGAGGGAAATAAAGCACACCCTTGCACATCAGACAGTACGTTACAAATTTTCTGAAAAACGCCAGGAAGTAGCCGAGTTGAAAACTCGAGATGACTCACCCCGCCCACTCTCTCAAAATGGTTGCCGTCTCGTTGGAAGTCAATGAGCTGGCCATTGAATGCCCATGAGAAAGACACATCCAGAGCTGGATCGAAGGCGATCTGGCAGGGTAGCACAGCACTCTCGCCAACAATAATCTCTGTGTTGGTCGGCCTCATGGTGATTCTGGTGGGTTCTATCCAGACAAACGGTAGAATAGCATTTAAACCTCTGCTATGCTAACCTTTAACATCAACATTTAAATAAATTACATTCCAATACAGCTCCATGAAGAGATCACCCAGAGATGTGCAGCTGTCTTTCTCTTAATGAGCATCTAGACACAACAATATCTATTACCACATTTACTGATATGGCACATTTGTATATCATGGTCCAGGATCAATTTGTAAAAAAAAGGAAAAAAAAAAAGGAGAACTTTTAGCTGATAGCTGGATTCAAGCATGTACGGGAAAGGTCACGGTAATTCAATGCTTCAATGTTAAATAGTACGGCTGTCAGTGAATTAAAAGAATAAAAGCTAATAAGAAAAGAATGCAACTTTATGCAATCAATCAAACTGAAGGACTTTTTGTCACTGAAGCTATTAAAACTGACCTTTAAATAAATCCACTATAATCTTCAGATGTGTGTACTACAGTTTTTACTCAATACACGTATGCCGATTTAGTGAATGAATGGTTGCAATTATAGCTTTTGTAGGTCCGAGTTGGGAAAATATGCAATTTTTTTTGGGTTTGTGTTTAAAATAATACTGCCCTCATTGTCAACTCAATACGAATCGCATGACACTGACAGAGAGAGAGGTTATGTGCAGTAAAAGGCTAAAAAGGAATATTGTGGACATAGATATCTCTATTTCTTCTTTAGACCTAATCCTGCTGGCTCTCCGCTGCCAACGCCAGGTAGGTGCAACGTGTGAATATAGCAGATCTTCACACTGAGCAAGCACGTCGATGATCGACTGCCTCATTAATGTGGATGATGAGAACAAAACAGGCTCCCTTCAGTTGGAGACACAAAGTGATCCAAGGCATCCTGAGTGCGGAGAGGCTAAAATAGTTCCACATTCCCATAATGACAGTGTATTTGCTCCCTTCAGATAACATGTTCACTGCTTGTGTGGTTAGATGTGAAAGAGAAACTCTCCAAGTGCTTCTCAAAAGGATTCTGTGCGAATGGGTTTGAGTGCCAGACTCACCAGTGATAAGCAGCTTTCCAGTTGTACTTGCTGTCCCAAACTGATTCTTAGCGATGCACGTGTAGCTGCCCGCATCCTGACGTGTCGCATTTGCAATCTTTATTGTTCCATTTGGAAGCAAGTTAATCCTGTAGGAAAAAACGACAGCTATTTACTGTAACTAATGCAGCAGGTGGACAGTGAGAAAAGAAGAAGTGAAAATCACTTGTTTTTCACTTCATCTTTACTGGATTTTTGTCCCTCCACCATGAAATTTAAGCCAATTGGAGAAAGACCCATAATAATGACTGAGGCTGGAAACAGCAGGAAAGCTTCAAAGAGGTTTCAAAGAATCAATCTATAACTCTGCAGACAGTCCAGAGTAACACAAGAGTGGTAATATTTCCCCCAGTTTTCATAAAAACAATAATCCTTTTTAGCCATCTAAGCCATGATGGTTTAAGACCGACTTTGAGTGGTAGTCTTTATTAAAACATTTTAAATGTGCGTTTTGTGCGCAGTAAAGGCACATACCCACAGATATGTCCCTGAAAGGTTGCATAGGATGCAAACTCTCACTAAATATCAGTCATCTCGGGGGTAGCAGCATTGCTGCAGCTAGAAAACAGAACCATGCCAGTAGGGTTTTTTTTTTTTTTAGCTTTTACCTCTGTTTTGATTGTGTCAGGGGCGAAATACTTGAAATATGTAATTTACTTTGGGGTTTCGCCACACTGTATTTGGTTCTCTGGCTGTGTCAAAAATCTGTTCAGCTATTCAAATTCAGCTCATACACTACAGTCACAAATCAAAGACTGACAGCAAAGAAAATGAAGCACAACTTTACATTTGTAGTTCTTTATATCTGTTTATTGTCAACTTCAACTATACTATAATATTCCTTCTCATGTCTCGAAGCAGACAGGCAGAGATTCTATGTGTTCATCTTTTGTCAGCTTAAATATTTAATTAATGTAGATATGATTAGCATTTCTATTATGTTCATCACTAATGAAAAGTTCTTTGCACATTTTCTTGGACGTTGTTTCCAGCATGTACATGTGCTCTCTTCTCATTACTCTGTTTATTAGCTGTTCCATGTATGCGCTTGCCCGAATGTCAAAATACAACTTAAGAGGAGCCGTCTTAAACCAAAGCTGCTAGGAGTATGCACTTAGACTTTTATCCTACCTTTCAGTTCTCGGCAGGATCTCATTCCCTTTCTTCCACAGGCTAATTGCTGGGGGCCAGGCCTCAGGCTTGCATTCAAGAGTGACTTCACTGCCTGAGCGAGCTTTTAGTAGCGCCTTTAAGGGACTTTTTGAAAAATTGGGAGGTGAGGCTGTAAGTAGCAGTGCAAGAGAATGACATAAGGTTAAAAAACTGAAGGTAATCTGTTGATTAGCATGTCAGCTGGCATACCCAGATTCGACAATAGTTTCTCCTTCAACAAAAAAAAACCAATTCAGCTCCCAATTATCTCTGCAGGAGTCACTGAACCCGCTAAAGGTGCAAAATCCACCAGCATCAACACAGCAGATTATGACTTTTTGTCACACCATTATCGGGACCCTCATGGATCTTCACACACATCAAGACAATCTTGGTTGTCACTGCTGTAATATGGAAGTCATCAAAGCTTTGAAAATCCATCAGTGAACTATCTACATTAGAAAGCCTGCACAAAGCCATAAAGCAATGTATCTGTGGTATCTAAATCAATATCACAATATGAATTGAAGTAAAAAGAGACACTTCTTCAGTTTCACATTTTTGCCGGCACTGACAGCAAAAGAGTCCGCGGAATGGTTGCTAAGAAGATCTATACAAGCCTGCTGGGTTTTATCTTAGGAGACGATCAAACGCAGACAGATAAGCAGGATAAAAGTAGGGGGATGTATGCATTCTCACCTAACACCATTAGCTGGGCGCTGGAATAAATAATGCCATGTTTGTTTTCAGCCACACACTGATACATCCCGGAATCTGACAGATTTAAAACAGCTATAGAAAGAGCCCCATTGTCAATTTGTATGCGGCCCTGTGGAGAAAGGAGAAACAGTTCTGCATTACAAGGCCAGCCAGTTGCTTCGCATTCACAAATGCTGCAATTATTGGTGCACACGTAAGGCGAGAGAGCCACAGGAGTGAAGGGGGAAGCTAGAAGGCCTTGTGATTTTACATTCGGTGTGACATAATAGATTGTAATGGAAGAAAACAGAAAAAAAGCTACCTCACCTTCAAATAAGTGTTTAAGAATTAAGCTTATTTCTATACAGACATTTTATGTGTTGTTATTTATATGTCTGCCCTGTCACTTCTAGCACATCCAATATATTTGGATCAGACTGTGACTGTGTCTAGTTTGCATTGAGATCAGATCTCAGCCTGGTGTTAATTTAATTTGCAGCCTGACCAACCTTTTTTCACTTTAGAATTGAGAAAAGGTCACATAACTCTGCCTCCTCTGTTAGTTCAAAAAAGCCAGGTAGAAAATAACGCTAGTATGACCATGGTGGAATAATTACACACCTTTTCCTAATCCAGATAAAACAACTTATACAACAAATACATATGAAATACAATACAGACTATGAAATTAATCTGGAAAAATAGTTACAAAACCTTATTTTTATGTAAAATAGAACCATTTTCAGTTAGAGTTTTCTGTTCTATTAAAAATGCTAAATAACTTATGGTTTCATGATTTCTTGCAGTGGAGCAGATGATTGTAAATGATTATGGTTACTTTTATAATATCAAGACCGCATATAAGCCAGTACTGGAATATTAAAGCAACAAAAAAAAAACAAAACTATAGTTTGTTCTTCTTCTTATTTTTTAAACTGGCCACTAAAATCAAAGGTTGCTCAGCTTCTCCTCCGGTTATTTATTTTGAATTTTGTTGGGGCAGAGACTGTAATATATCCTTTCTTTTTTCACTGTTGGCCTCTTACTTTTAACTACATTTACAGTGACAAATCTGTACCTCAGCCGCCACTTGTTCGCCATTCTTCAGCCAGCTGTAGGACGGCTTTGGCTTTCCATTTGCCTTGCACTCCCAGAAGAGGTTGGCCTCAATGGACAGAGCCGTGTCGGCCATTGTCTGGAGCCAGTGAGGTTTAGCTAATCATAGAAACAAGAGTTTTAATTAAAGGAGCACCTGATTAGTGGAGAATGACGTAAGAAGTCCTAAAACTGTCCAAGCAGACAGGCAGAAGTAAAGTTGACGTGGAAGTCAACGTGGAGCCTTAAAAATGACTTTAACGTTCCTCTTATCAAACCCAGATCCATACACAGCAATGCTATGGTAACATTATGCCTCATATGTTCCAGGCAAATAGAATTGATGTCAGACAAATGCAATTAAAGCTGCTAGTTGCTTGCATGCTTCCTGCACAAGGCGGATATTTATTATGGATGCACATCATTCCTGCCTCTTCGTGTGGTTATTGTCATTCGATTTGAAATGGTCCACTAACCATGGAAAGAAAGGCGTCCACGTGCAGCGTTTTTGCCCCTCCGATTTTCTGCCACACATTCGTAAGTGCCCGCGTCTTCTTGCTGGAAATTGGGTATTTCAAGGACGGCATTTGAATTCTTCATCTTGACTTTGCTGGGGAAGGGAATGCCGCTGGTTCTTCTCCAGCTTATTTCTGGGACAGGGCTGCAAAAACGAACAAAACGTTCCCATGGTGGCAACTGTCTGTCACACTGATCAAAGTCTGATGAAGCGCAGAGGAAACGTAGCCGGAGCAAGAGTCTTGTGAATTACTGTTCCCTACAAATCAAAGCCTGATTGCTCAGATTTCCTGAAGAACTTTGATTTCTGCTCCATTGTGTTTTTATGCTCTCCGGTGGATTGATGGATCTAAGAATGAGTGATGATACGCTTGTACGCTCTTAATTTATCTTGAGAAGCATCATGCCTGGATGAGCCTACAGCTTATTTCCCAGGTACACACACACACACACCTACACACACACACACACAAATTGGGCCTTACTTTCCCAGGGCGAAACACTCAAGTTTCACTGCAGATTCTTTTGCTGCTGGAACTGACTCTGGGAAGTGAACTTCTATTTTGGGCTCATATTCACCCATTACTCCTGGAAAAGGAAACAATAGACAAGAAGCGTTTAATAACAGAGGTCTTCATGCATATGGAACAAAAGTGAGAAGATGATATAGGAACCACCGGGTCAGCCCAGAATTGGTGCAATTATTTCCAA
>CAAE01014528.1:1449029-1460124 GCA_000180735.1 Tetraodon nigroviridis | reverse complement strand
TATCTGGATGGATCAGAAATGCAAAAACACCACTAAAGAGGGTTTTCTCAGTAGTTATGAGCTGCGGGCTGTGAGAAAATAATTAATGCCAAAACTGTGCAGGGGTACAAACAGACGGTGGCTCTGCATTTGGACTGAAATGGCCGCACCACCACGAGGGTTTAAAGCTCATGCCATGTTTTGATGGAGATGCATTCCAGCAGACTGCACAGCAACAAGCTGAGGCTGAGTGCAGCCCTTTAATGAGGCTGGTGACAGCATCCCTCAGTGCTTTTCCAGCCATAGTTGGGGTGATTGCACCCACCCAGGGCCAGTGGGGCTCCTGTGCCATTTATATGGGCTGCACCAATTAATCAAATAAGGCTTTTCGCTGTTCACAACTTCTTTGCATTTTGCTTTAATGGTTTCAGCCCTCCAGAAGTGGTTGTGATGACTGTAATAACTGTGGACTCTCCTGACCTTGTTATTAAGGCCAAAGTTGGTGACCACAGTCTTTCAGCGCTGCAATTACGCATTCTGTGGCAGCAGCAGCAGCAGCAGCAGCAGTGTTTCGTGACAACTGGTTTTTCCACAACTTACTCCAAGTACAGTTAAACACTTTTTGAAAAACTTTTTCCTTCTTCTCAACATGGACAAGTGTGTTTCAATATACCACAAGAAGTGTGAGTGTGTGTGTAGGTGTGTGTGTGTGTGTGTGTGTGTGTGTGTGTGTGAGTTTTATCTGTAACTCACTGATGACTGTGCAAATTCTACAAAAAGCTTCCAGGCAAAAAGCTGTTTTCATTCGTTCAAGTTAACAAATGTTCTTATTCACATGTGTTCCGGACAGAAAGTGAACTCAGCCTCATTAAGAGCGACTGCAGTACACACCGAGTTTCCTGTTCTGGTTAATAACTGCAGTAAATTGGCATTTAACTCAAGAGTCCACTGGGAGCACACCATCATAATTAGATATTTCTCCAGCAGCTTCCTCGTGCATCCAAAGCACCATTTCAAATTGCTCAAATTGAAAAAAAAACACACTCCAGAATAAAAACGATTAAGAAAAGGAAGCAAAATTGTGCTGAGAGCTTGGGGTTTATGCCTGCCTATGCCAAAATAACGTGAAACCTCACTGGTCAAACTGATGCAACGGTGAACATTCTATTTAAATGGCAGAGTCTGCTGGTTTTATTGTATAAAATGAAGCCTGCTTCTTGGCTGATAACCTACATGCAAAATTTGGTGCTCGTTTTCGTGGTCACTATGTGCTGAGGTGCAAACGCCGGGTTTGTTCTGTCCCTGTAGAGCGGCCAGTGCCAAACTGGGCGGCTGGCGGCAGATGGTGTGTGGTGTGAGATTAGACTGGCACTGACATGTGACATGAGGCTGCACAAGAGCGAAGTTGCTGTGGGTGAGAGCAGTTCACAGATCTCCTCCATGGGAATGAGCTTAGCGAGGGGGAGGAGTAGATTTACATATGTCTGCAACCGGCTCAGCTTCAGACACTGTTTATTCCACCTCAGGGGAAAGATGAAAACCACATCTTCCCCCCCTCACTTTCCCTCCCTTAAGAGAATATAAGAGCCACGTACTGTGTGCTTTTTATAATCTGTTTTCCTTGTGGCCTTACGTGCATACCAACAGTTTATACTGTAAGAGAATCAATTACTAAGTGACCGGTGACTGTTTTGCACGGTGCACCGATGAAAGCCACTGCTGCTGGAGCAGGGTGGCGAAACTTGAACCGCTGTGCTCAAGAAACACACAAATATGGGTAAGGGCAAGAGCATTGATCAGGATCATGAATACCAGTGGTGTCCCCATGTTAAATCACAAGGTTATCGACCCTATGTGAAACCCCGTGCTGACAAAGTAGAAAAGGGACTTGAATAATATATTCAAGGGAAAATGGTGAGGGGTAGTAATTTGATACCCCTGTGGCAAGGTGATCTGAAAGTCAAAAGGAGCTTAAAAAGAATAATGAATTTAAAACATTGCTTTTTGATGAGGTGCCTAAGGTACCTGAGGTAAAACGTACCTGATGCCCCCTGAGGGTTGAGTTAAGATGTCTGATCATTTTCAAGGACACTAATAGCCATGGCACTGGTCGGTGTAATTGATCATAGCAGGTTGGGGCGGGCTAACGTTTCTTGTACATTTTCATCAAATTTGCTGAGTGTGTGATGTATTTTTCCAGAAGATGGCGGCACAGGCAACCAAAAATGACGAGGAACAGGGGTTTGGTTAAAAGCTGTAAATCTTTACAAGACCAGCAGGGAGCAGGATACTACAGCTTTACCAGTTTGTAGTCAATCTGGATTTAATGATACTTTTTTTGACTGTCTTTTGATTTGTGAGGATTACTTATAATTAAAGACACTTGTGTAATTTTATTTTCATTTTTTACAACTATATTTAAAGTATATTTACAAATAATTCCATTTGCGGTCCATTCAGTTATCCCCTTGAGGTAAAGCTTTGACTACCATCCCCACTGTAACCTAAACCCTAAGTCACACCTAACTGGTTCACCGTGGACTCTAAAGATGGAGCTTTAAAGAATTATGTTGTTTGAATGTTTTCTGTGGGCAATATAATGCTTATCAACCTCTGAAGGTAAGCTAACAGTTTATGCCATTTCTTCACTTCACCAAATGAATTTCACAACGTGGGTGTAATTTATGTCCTAATTTAGACGTGGTTTTAAAATTAAAGACCTCTTTTATTTAAATCTTTTCTTGGATCAAATCCATTTAATTGGCTAAAAGTATTCATTTAAGTAGTTCTGACAGATGAAAAACTGCTTTTAATAATTAAAACATGCAGGTTATGACAGCCATTAATGAATCATCCCCCGGCCTTTATATAGTTTTTTAAATGGGGGAAAAAATCAGACCTGGTACCTAATAAAATGTTGAAGTGTAACTTGTGTAATAAATATTCATCAGGTGTGCTGGAGTGTATATTAAGTAGACACAAAACATGATTTGCAGGATGTGAGTCAACACAGAAGCACTGACGAGGAGGGCATCTTCATCAGATCCTCATCAGGACACAAAGAGGCGAGACAGAATCTCAATTACTGGGAAATAGGAGTCCAGTGTCATGTAACGGGAATTGTGTGTGTGTGTGTGTGTGTGTGTGTGAGAGTGTGTGTGGTGGGGAAGACACGACTCCAGGATGATACCATCAAAGTGGTCCTTTATTAAATCTGATGAAGAATAGCTGCTGTACCTTCAGCGTCTTGCAAGGCCACGCTGACATCACACATCATCTGGCTGTCAGACACAATGACAGGAAGCCTTTCTGCTGCTGGTGGGGACCAATGAATGAATGAATGAATGAATGAATGAATAAAAGGGTGGATGTTGCTGGTGGATTCATCAGGTTCTACAATGGAACTGGTTAAATTAGAAAAAAGTAAACGGAGAATTAACATGTTGTGGGTGATACGCCCCATGCTGCTCAGTGCTTTTGATGAAATCTTTTTTTCTTCTCTTTCATGTGTTGTTAGAATTTTCTGTGTCTGGGGGGGGGCAGGGGGGGTTTATATTCTGTGCACAGTGCCCCGCCCGTGATCCTCAGAGACAAACACTGCAAGACTGCAAAACATGCAACTGCAGAGTATTTTTGGGGTCTAATGCAAATCATACAGCATGTGTCTCTGCGTGTGTTTTATCTTTCTTTATCTCTAAATTTACTGTCCCAGCACCTTAGCAGGGAGTAGAGAGGAAGACTTTACAGACTCAGAGTCTGTGACTTAATGAAGCAAACTAGAAGATCCAGAAAGGACTTCAGCCTGAACTCAACCTCTTACAAGCTAACAGATGATATTTAATGAGATGCAACCAGATTATTAATTGACTTTCTGAATTCCACAGCCTTGTCTCCATGGCAACTGAACCAGCGATCTCTCATTTGTCTTGAAAAGAATAAATAGGCCTCTATTCACTATGTTCTCCTTTCTTCTCACAATAATGCATTGATGATTACAATTCAACTCTGTTCTCCTCTCAGACTATTAACTGGTAATGTTATCTGAGGAGCAACGAGGTTTAATCAAGGCAGCTCATTATTACTGAGATCCTATCTGACAAAGCACGAGTATTAATGACTCAGATGTATCAGCCAGAATGCTAAAGAAAGACACCAAGCCCATTAAAAAAGAGATAGCAGTACGGCGAGTGGGAGAGAGAGGCCGGTTTTTGAGAGTCTGGCTTCCCGCTGACACCAACATGGTCGCCTCTGTTCACTGTCAAAGTGACATCAGCCAGGCCTGAATCACAGCAGCGCCTGTGTGTGAAGCCCCCTCCTGACACGCTGAACCCCACATAGATCACACCACGTGTCCTCGTCAGACAGATAACAAGGTCCAGGATGTCTCGTTCTGCCGGACAACACAGGAAATGAGCTCCAACTGGCGGCTGCGCGAGAGGACACGGCGGACACGAGTACTCAAAACAAAGTCATTACATGCTTATAACCACAAGCTGAGGTTTTTCAGAGGTGCAGACTCAAGATGATCTAACCCGTTTAGAGAAATTTCTTTTTCTCACTTATAGCACTTTTTCCATATGCTAGTGGAAAGAGTGTGTTTGTAACAAAGAGATCTGAACGTGTTTTGTGTCCAAGTTCAAAAAAAAACAATCTTTGTCATAAATATTAGACAAACATTAACAAACCCTGGAACTCCTGCAGCTGGTTATTAAAAACACAGTTCTTATGTTTGCGCATTGCGCATTATTATCACAAACTGCTTCATTCGTGTTACGATTAGGAGTGCCGTAGTTGGGGTGTGTTTACTTTTGTAAATTCTGATACGCAATCTGATGTTTATGACTCACATCAAGCTGAGTAAAATCATCCAATTATTTTTTATCTTTGTTTAATATCCTCCTGCGATATGAAACAGGAGTTTTGCCTCTGCCGCTGCCGAATAAACAGACAATGAGTACATATTTGTATCTAGCTGGTTAAGGCAAACCCAAATCTTTCACAGCTGCCAGTCTGAGCTCACACTCCCCCTCTTCTCTCTGTCACTCGCCTCTGTCACCACTGACGAGACACACCTGAGCTGCACCACTGACGAGACACACCTGAGCTGCACCACTGACGAGACACACCTGAGCTGCACCACTGACGAGACACACCGGCAGCCCGTTTCCAATCAGGACTTCTATGAAAGCTGCCGGCTGAGAGCGAAGCTTTGCCAGATCGTCTTTCGTACTTGTACTGAGCGGTCCACCATTGTTGGTTGTGAACTGACTGACTGGATTCTGAAACTTTGCCCCTTTACCTCGATAATTGTCTGACCCTATGTATCATAAGTTTTGGAATTAAAACGCTGGTCGTTTTATTCCTAAATCGTGTGCAGCTTCTGGATCCAGACCTGAACCCTGACATGAATCCTCCCCAAGATCATCATTAGTGTGGACACTGTGCCAGACTGAGGATGCAAAGGTGAGGAACGCTGGCGCCTAATTGCTGAAATGATTTTGCCACTGGCTGAAAATGTCACTCTACATAATAATGTAACTCAAAGATAACCCGATCATGCCGTGCACAGACTTTAAAGCACATGTTTATATGCATTTATTGGAATTATAATGTGTCTTCTGTGTTTGGTTTTTTTTTAAAAGGAAAATATTTAATAAAATTAGTGTAACTAATGTTCCATGAATGAAAAATGAGACCGTGTCAGGATGCTGTGTGAAGGATTATTTCTATTGATTGTAATTGTTTCCTTTAAATGAGCTGTGGGGCTTAAATCTTGATTAGATTTGGTCCTGGATCTGAACTCATTGATTTGTTGGTACCTGGTAAAATCCACTGGGTTCTCTATTATCAATCTCATCTGTTCCCCTGTGGGAAGTATTTACAACCCCTCCGAAACATGCACTCACCCCCCTCAGACGGCTGTCAAAGACATTTCATCTAAACAGGCGTAGAACCTGATTCTTTTACTTTCTCCTCTGAGATCAGCATGGTGACGCAGAACCAGTGTAAAAGCTCTGCACCATTTACACCTACAGGACCAGAAGACGAGCTCTGCCACACTGCTGTAAAAATCCCTCTGGTTGACATCTTTATCTGAAATGACATTATGTTGTTTGTCCTCAGAATCACACAGTCATCAATTAATGTCCAAACACGGCCGTGTGCGTAATGTGTTCCCACAGATCTGATATTACCCATCAACCTATCCGCCCAAGTACAAACAGAAAGGCAATTATGTGCTTGATCACCCAGCCACTGTACTGCATTCATGCACACAGAAATTTAATTATCTAATAGTAATTTGTGTGAGAAGCAGAGGAGCAGCGAGGCTCACTTGTCTTCAAAAGTGCTGCATTTGATGCAGAAGTCAGCTTTTATCCTGATTAAACGGGGGGAAAAGAGTGAGAGAGCAGCTTTTCTTTACCTTTAAATGCAGAGCTGAACCGCACATGCTCATAAAAAGCACATGTTGAAAACTGTAAGATAACCCCCCACCATTGCCAACACACTAAAAAGTAAAAGGGGAAGATGGAGTCCTCATATTTTTTTCTCTGTTAAATGACTGACGGCTCTTTGGCACCTGTTTCCCATCACTGCTTAAAATTCAGAACTGCAATATTGGGATTGCCATGGAAACAGCTTTTATACTGTGAGCCGCCATCACTGACACCCGCATGCAGACGCTGGGGTATCTCTCAGACCTTATTGGGTGAGAGGATGCTCCTTGTAGATCTCATAAAGAGTAAATGATTCCACGAAGGCATGTGAGAGAGAGCTGGAAGAGCAGTGTGTCGTCTCTGGGGAGAGCGCCTGTGCACAAAGCAATATGCTACAGGAAAACGCCCTCCTCCAACCTGCTGCTGATATTAATTACGGATCGGGAGCCACGTCTGTGCCTCTGGCGCTTCCTGTGTGATGCTGGCTCGGGGCTGCGATGCTGCTTCAACAGGAGCCACAGGGAGGCTGCAGATGTTGTTCACACGTTGCAGCATACTTTAGGAGAGGCTCTTTCTGGTGTCACCTCCTTTACTACATCTTAGCCGTCTTTGCTGCTGCCACCAGCAGACTCTCTGGTGTCGTATCCCATGAAGCATTACGTAATACAGCAACACCACCTGAAGTATACTGTAAGGAAAATGTAAAAATGTTGTAAAAATATGTCTAAAACCACACAAGCAAATCAAAGAGAATTGCTTATCACAATTTTCAATTTAATTGAGTTATATTATTAAAAATAATCTATGAGCAGGACTAATAATACGGCAGGTCTTGGTCCATAACTGCATATTCTTAATTCCAACACCTATGAAAATTTATTCTGAGCAAGGACAAACTAATGCGCAGAAATCCTTTCTACACTCACCAGCTGGGGTTTATGAAGAAAGCAGACATTTTTATTGTACCATTCAAAGCTCTCCTGAGAAAACTCAACAACCCCTCAAATTCTTTGCCTTATAGAGGATCGTGAGGAGCGTAATGTTTCAAATTGGACAAAGGTGTATGTTCAAGCCCTTTGAAAAGAGCCTTTGAAATTCACATTAGATAAATAAAACACTGAAAAGCATTGATATGTGCATTTGGAGACACAATCCATCTTAATTTTTGATGAAAGCCTATGGCCTGACTGGTATAGTGCGGCACACAGCACACTTTACTTCCAGCTCATTTATTTTCATTATGCAGCCTTGCAGACCTCAGTGAGGGGGATCTCTGCCCCGCAGTGATATTCCATGATACAGAAGTAGAGGGAAAGTTGGAGAAACACAGAACCAAGAAAAAAGACACAAGATAGAAGTGGGGGGTTTGGGGGGGGCATGTCATTCATGCTTTGCCTGTGAACTCTGACACCTTTGACAACGCAGGGTTTGTTTTCAGGGCCTGCGTCAACGGCACCAGCTCATACCTCCTCCCCCCAATCTCCAATGGAAAGCTCACAGTCAGTGTCGCGTAATGAGGCCCAGTCCTCTCTGGGGAGCTATACGATTTCATGTTTTCTCTTATCTAGTAATTTTTTTATGCTTATCAATAATGGGAACAGTTATAGGTTGGCACTATCTATTGTAATGAAAGTCTGCATTGTCATCTGAGTTTAGCAGAATGGGCAGACATTTTAGTCTTGTGAATCCTTTCATTGTTTTTAGGAATTCCTGGAGACAAACTGGTCTAGCCTAAAGGCTAAAAAGTGCACTGGAAATTCACTCCATTATTGATTAAATACAAGAGTTTAGGAGGACCAAATGAATGATGCAACTGCACTGTGCCTGCGACCTTGGCCTTAAGCCAGCCCTCAGGAAGTGGTTTATTAGCGACCACCTGAGGGCCTTACTTTGTCTGTGAGGCCCAGCAAGGCCCAACATGGGTCTAATCTTTGGTGTGCCCAATACCTCCAGCAGAGATCCAGCACTCTCCATGAGTGAGGAACAGAATTGCTACCCTGTGACTCAAACCCACATAAGTAAGTTAAGACAAGACATCTTAGGTGCAGAGTAATATTTTATAGTTTTCTACATGCTAGCAGCTGTTTTTGGAAAGGATGCATCCATGTACAGTTCAGTCTCTGCAGGACAGAAGACAATAACAATAATATAATTGCTGCTGCAAAGTGAATCAATGTGCGCAGTCTGAGTTCAGCCTGTCACAGCCACCAGCATCTGATCTAAACAGATTTAGATGACTGATTATTGTTCATGGTTCAGGTTTAGATGAAACGTGTTTTGCTTCTACAACAGCCGTGCACAAGATCGAATAACATGCTCAGACACAGAAATTATAAATATAAAATAAAATTCTCAAGGAACTGTCAGAAAAGTAAAGTAAGCCACATCTGGGAATGATGAAGGTGCTTCCAGTTGTTAATATCTGCAGTTTTGAGCCCATGACTCTAATCTTCAGTATCAGATTTTCTTTTTATGGATGAGACAGTTCCCGTTGAGAAAAAAGGAAGCAGATGATCAACCAAATTAGATTTGGTTGATAAGACTCCTGCCGTAACGTGAAGGGCTCTTGAAGGTATCACATTACCTTTATTGCTCAGCCAAACCATTATGTAATCCATTCTGTGTGGTTATTATTTCCTAAAATCGGTTTATTTAGATTGACATCAATATGCTCATTTCCCTTCTTAGTGTAAGAGAAAGGTCTTCTTCATATGTGAGGCCAGTTGCATTAAGATAGATCGGCAGTAGAACAGAAAAATGACCTGAAGCTCTCTTATAGATCCTATCGGACATCATAGAGATGGGATCAGATCTTATTAATTTGGGATCAGAGAAGCAATCCAGTTGTATTAACAAAAACATATTTTTCCCCATTCTTGACTTCAGTTTGGATAATCCAAAACAGCAAATCCAAACAACATTTGTTGAGTTATACCTCTGTTACCTAGCAACCAACTTCACTCCCCACACTGATGGTGTGGGGAAAAAAAATCATAGCAACTGACATTTGGGCATTTTAACTTTCGGCCAGACACAGAAACACCCTTCGGCACAGAACAAGGTCCAGAATAGTCTGTATGAACTCGCATCAACTAGCTGTTGTTTATAAAGTCAATTTATAATTCAGTAAATTCATTTAAAATTCTAAGCGGATGGATCTGGAACACATTTATCCAACAGAAACTACTCTTATCTTTTGAACAACAGGTGCAGTTGCGGTTATCTGTGACCTTGTGACCTCAAAACTCCATCATCAGCGTCGTATAAGACACCGTAAACTGGTAAATGAAATTACATCAAGGCATCAATGCTTTTAGCGCCCTGACAGCATCCTGTGCAAATTAGTAGTAAAAAGTCAGATTAGTCTGGGATGAAATTTTGTATTGGAAGATGCTCGTTATTGTGTAGCACAGATCATATGTCCACGTTACATGATAGCTCACAACACCTATTATATGACCCGTTTATAGGCTGGAATAATGGCCTGGATGCTGGACTGGGACACCCTCCAGTTCGCTGAACCTCTAGGAATGTTATCTATTCAGTTTTTTAACCCTCCCAATCACATATTTGTGTATGTTTAAAGATATATTATTATATTTTTCCTTTGAATACATATTTTTTTGCTGATATTTTTATAAATGGTTATGTGTGTTAGGAAAAAAAATGTATTGTGGTGCATAGTATCACCTTTACAAGTGTTTATTCCATCAGTGGGGTGCGGAGGTACGCTCCTCATCACAATGTCAACACGTGTAGATAATAGTCTGCAGAGACGCCTGATTCCTGCCCCTTTGACAGCACTAGATCATTAAGAACCCTCCGCATCACAGGAGCGGGCAGGAAAGGTCAGCTGAAAATCAATTTATCCAATAAGCCCATAGCTGCAGACAGAAAATGAGCAGCTCCCCGACCTGGAAATGACGTGGAAGGAGGGGTCTGTCACCGTTTCCAGTCATGTTTGGCTCCCTTGCTGTCATGTCTGAGTCAGTGGCTGAATTTATACATTTGTTCCAGACAGCTGTGATGCCAGAAGAACTGGTTCAGCAGAGAAAGACAGATTCTGTATCTAAGGACAGAACGCAGGGGTTGTGAATCCATCTTCTGTTTATTGTCTCCAAACCCTCGCCGCGGGCATCCGTCATCTGCTCCTCTAATGGCTGAACGTCAGTGTCAGCAGACCGCTGTCAGTGGTCTGTGAGAGGCTTCTGTCAAGATGAGACCCACTCTTTCCTCCTATTATGCAATAATAACGTTAAAATCATAGACCTTCAAACAGAAATGCAGATCCACCCTAAAATCTATCCATCTATCTATCTATCTATCTATCTATCTATCTGTCTGTCTGTCTGTCTGTCTGTCTGTCTGTCTGTCTATCTATCTATCTATCTATCTATCTATCTATCTATCTATCTATCTATCTATCTATCTATCTATCTATCTATCTATCTATCTGTCTGTCTGTCTGTCTGTCTGTCTGTCTGTCTGTCTGTCTGAATGTCACTGAAACCATCACATCTGTGGATAGATTAGTGGAGTATTTTCTCTCGTCCATCCATTGCTGTAATTTAGTGCTCACGCTTCCTCGTCCTCCTCCTCCTCCCATTACGACCTGCTCATTCCAGGGCTTGGGAATAATGCCGCTGTCACTGTTTTTTGGGGGGGCTGGGGAGGGAGGA
>CAAE01014528.1:1379363-1426562 GCA_000180735.1 Tetraodon nigroviridis | reverse complement strand
ACGAGTGTGTGAGCTGAAAAATACTTCAGCAGCCTGTAGGCTAGAACCTGTGAGCCGGTCAGTGAGTGCAGAGAGCTTACGCACTCTGACTGCTAACTATGTACAGTATTTAGCCCTCAGTGCCCCTCAGGCAGCATTATAAATACTGCTATAAAGAGTGTAGTTGAACCGTGAATGTCTGGGAATCATTATAAGAAACATGCAGGTACAGATCAAAACAGCAGCATGATTATAAGAATCTAGACGGGAACCTGGATGCTAATTTTGATTCCAGCTTATCCTCATGAACATGTGGTGCGCAGTTACAGTTTCAAAGGCTCTTTTATTTGTTTATCCGCCTCATTCTAAAATACCACTTGCATTGCACTCTCATTGACATCAATCTACAAACAGTTTGACTCGCAGGGGAAGGGGATGATGGGGGGGATTTAATGGGAATATTTTAAAATTCAGACTACTCCACAACTGAGCTCTTGATGCAAATCAAAACATACGGTGCGCCTGGTTACGCCTGGCTGAGCAGGGAGCAGCCGAGCTCTCGGTCACGAGGGAGTTGTTGTGTTTGGGGTTTGCCTTTCTGTCTGCCAGCACGTGGGAGGATTCATGGGCTGTTCTCCTCCTGTGCTGCTGCTGTCACAGGTACTGCATCTTTAGCACGCCAGAGACATGCACTGAGCACGCGGCAGAAAGAGAGGGAGCGCTCGTTTCTTCAGCACATTCAGTCACCACTGTGAAACAATGAGGTTGCAAAGGAGCCTGGGAATGGCTGCCATGCTGGGCGTGATCACCTGTATCTGTGCCTTACATTCGGCTTCAGCCATCGACATCCCGTTAGAAGGTAAGACTGCTCTACCTATTCTTTAAAGTAGAAAAAACACACTGTCAAAAAAGTCCCTAAAACAGGCAAAGATGGATTTTAACATGTTTCTCTCAACCTTGGGGGTAAAAAAAAAAAACAACAAAAAACAAAAAACCCCAAACAAACAAACAAACTTTTTTTTTTTAAAATGTGATTTAAAAGCGTGAAAAGTGAAAATGTTTGCAGTGAAACTGCTGGTGAGGGTGTGTCACTGATACTGTGCAAATTAAAGTCTAGAAAGAAGACTGTAATCACAGTAGAGTGCCTTTAAATAAATCATCTTTCTGGAGATGTCTGGCCTAGTCATCAAGTGTTTATGTTTGGAGCCATTCTCCTTCTCTTTTGGCAGTATTGCCATGCATGCCAGTCGGAGACGCGTTCCGTAAACAGTTCATGCTAACAAGTCCGAATATTTTTCACATTCAGATACGAAAGCAACTACTGACTTTGTGTTTTGTTTGTTTTTGCCTTTGCTGCTATGGATATTATAGTTTTAGATCATGTAAACAGTAAGTTCACACTGTTTAAATAGGTTGTTTAGTGACATCCCAGCTCATCTCCCGATCATTCCTGAGCAGAGCCAAAGCTTTCATTAAAGTCATGTGTATTGTCACATCTGCATCACATCTGTCATCGGTCATGATGTTAATAATCACGTTCCGGCTTTCAGGGCTCACAGCATGTCTTTGTTTCCCCTCACTGTATAATACAGGATTTTATTACTAACTCAGAGTTTTCCATGAGCGTGTCGCATCTATTTTACCATCATCCTAAGAGCAGGGTTGGGCTGGTTTACATGAACGACTGTTTTGTGTACCAAGAGTGTGAATTTCACTGATGACACAGTTCACTAAATGTCCCGCAGTTGAAAACTTTTTTAAAAAATAAAAAGGTTTCAGTCTTGTGGACAAAGATGTGGAAAAGATATTACGTTTACTTGGTTTCAAAAAGATCCTATTTACCTGATACATTCAAAGTGAGGAGCAGCCCTGGAAACCTACCCAACCCTGCATGTTTTATACCAAAATGAGATGGAAAGATTTTGGAATAGAACTTTGCATGACACACATCAAACTGTTCAGCAAATCCCAGCTGAAGGATCCCTCGAGTATGAAGAAGAGAATAATAGGAAATAAATGTACTCTTCACACTGTTGGTCACCGTTTGACAGTGGTTTGTTCAGAGGGATTATAAACCCGAGTGTTTGGGAGCTGCTGCCTCATCCTTACATCTAAATCTGGTTAGAGTATCTGTTTTGAAAGCTTCTGTCAGGATTTAATTCTGGTCTGCTTGTTGCCCAGTTGAGCAGCTGCCCACCATCACCGCTCAGGCACCCAGCTCTCTCATTGCCTTCCCCTTCGACGAGAACTTCCCCATGAAGTGTGAAGCCAAAGGGAATCCTGAGCCACAGTGAGTTTGAATCCCCACATGACTTCAGATGGGAGGAGGGGTGACAGAAAATACCTGATAACAGTTAAAAACACCAATATTCTGGTGTTTAGGTACACTGGTTTAAACATGGAAAATACAGTCTTGCTATTATCACAGGTGGAAGACCTTTTGTACACTTTCTGTACTTTCTTTCTCTCTGTAGATTCAGGTGGACAAAGAACGGCCAGCAATTTGACCCCTTTCTGGACCCTCGTCTGATTAAAGAGGAGGATTCTGGGACCTTTGTGATACCTAATAATGGAAACCTCACGGAGTACCAGGGAATCTATCGCTGCTTCGCCTCAAACGTACTGGGGACCGCCATATCCAGGGAGATTGAGTTTATTGTGCCCAGTAAGTAACCTACATGCGTGTGTGTGTGTGTGTGTGTGTGTGTGTGTGTGTGTGTGTGTTCCCTTACAGTGATCGAGCTGGCAGTGCTCTGTGATGACAGCACCTCTCCATTGTGAGCTCTCATTGTTCACAGAATGTAGGCAGAGATTCACTGAGGCTCCTGAGCTAATCTCATCTCTATATTGGAATAAAACTAAGTATTATCCCACCTCTCCATAATTCTTTCGATGTTCTTTAATACATTTATGAGCTTTGTTAACTCCATACTTTTGAAAAAGTCCACTCAGTTTAAGGGTTTTTTTTAAAAAATAGGTTGGTTTCTTATTACTTATTAGATTATAAATAGTGACATCTGTATTCTTCCTACAGGTTAAGACAAAAAAAAATCAGAAAGGATCACGTTCTGCCCTCTATTAAACACAAATACAATTTTACCGCCATCTCCTGGAGAATTTACAAAACTACACTTTGTCTTTGTTCCAGATGTTCCGAAGTTTCCTAAAGAGACAATCGACCCGGTTGTGGTGGAGGAAGGCCAGCCTTTTGTTCTAAAGTGTAACCCACCAGATGGAATACCCCCACTGCAGATCTACTGGATGACAATAAGTAATTTGAAAAATGATGCAGCAGACACGCAACGCAACAAAACGTGGTGTCCTGCAGACGGTGTCCAGACTAGCGTGTGTCCAGGGTGAAATGATGTCTTGTTTCTGCTTTCAGGTCTTCAGCACATTGAGCAGGATGAGAGGGTGTCCACGAGCTTGAACGGAGACCTTTACTTTTCCCACGCGGTGGACAAGGACAGCAGGCGAGACTACTGCTGCTTTGCTGCTTTTCCTCGAATAAGAACTATTGTTCAGAAGACCGCCATGTCTGTCATTGTCAAGACAAGTAAGAAGTTCATTTTTGAGAGTACTCATCATTTTCAACATGGTCACTTCCGTCCACCTTTATGTTTACGCTCCAAAAGCCCATCCAACTGCCACAGTATTTTTGTGTGGTTTGTGTGTTTTGTATTGTTGCTAATGTCTTCATGATGTTCTGTTTTGTCCCCATGTTCACCATTTTGCTTTACGTGTCATCCACACCCATTTCAGAAAAGGACGCAAGTCCTGAAGTTGGTAAGTTTTTTTCAAACATTTGTGTTCAGAGCTCTTCAGAGTTTCTTTAGGAAAATAGCTGCGTCCATTGTAAATGCGCAGAAGAATCAAATATCCGTTACACGTCTGAATGTTCCTTCCTGTTTCCACAGCTAACGCGATCCTTCAGAGAAGACCCTCGATCATGACGCCCCCTGGTGGAAAATCAGAGGCACGGCTGGTCAAAGGAGAAGACCTGAACCTGGAGTGTATAGCAGCAGGATTGTGAGAAAGAATGCCTTTATAAACCCCATGCAGTAATAGTACTTTCATCATCTATAGAAAAATATCCTCATCTTTAAAAATATTTCCTTTTTTCTCAGTCCAACTCCTCAGGTCGAGTGGGTGAAAATGGGTCAGCGTCTTCCCACAAAAGCAACAATAGAGAGTCATGGAAAACTGCTGTTTGTTCCTACTGTTGAGCAAGAAGATGGTGGAAAGTACATGTGCAAGGCTAAGAACACACTTGGAGAAGCTGTTCACTACTTCACAGTAACTGTAGAAGGTATGATTTTCCCTGAACTTAAGCCTAACGCAAATAGAAAACAGTGATAAGGAGTATTCTAAAGTACAATAGTGCGGTAGAGTAGTCAAAAATAAATAAATAAATAAATAAATAAATAATCCTTAAAATTGAATTTTACATTTATGTTTGGAAGCTTTTGTGCATGTTGCTTAGCAAGTTGCACAAACAGTTCAATGGCCCTGCTGTAACAACAGTCAGCACACACATAAACGAGTTAACAACAACAACAACAACAACAACAACAACAACGGTCTTTGTTGGTGGAGACAAATTCACAGGTCATGAGGTTTGCAAAGATGGAAACCCCCGGTTGAGCCAAATAGGCAAACAAATCCAACACAGGCTCACAAGCACGGAGCCAAACAAGCACATGTGTGAGAGAGAAAAAACATGACAATCTGGCAAATGAGCAGAAAGAAAACAAGAATCAGACGAGAGAGATCAAAAGAGGACACAGGGACGAGGCTGCAGGAACAAGAACAGAGAGAGGACACAAGGACCGAAGACACAGACAAGGACAATGGCTTAGAAATAGACCTAAAACGATAACACAAACATTAACTGACTCAAAACTGTAATGATTTACATGTGCTGAAACCACAACAGAGGACAGGAGAGGAGTACGATGTGCTGAAGGAAGATCCGAGAAGTCTGAGTGATAAGATCAGCAGAGGGCAACATTTTCTTTTTTTAAACTAGTTTCATCCTGCTGTTGTTTGTTGTTGTCGATGTTTTTGCTTAATCATCTTATTCAACAGAATTTTACTGAAGCCTGTGAGGTTTGGGGGGTCGATGAGTGCCTTCTCTGGAACAACTCTGTTCACTGCAACTTTTCTTTGCAGATGCAACTTTCAAAGTGTGGCCGCGCCTGTTTGCGTGACAGCTGCTGATGTGCTTGTCACATGGATAACGCGATCCTGTCTGTCTGTGCAGGACCTCCAGAGTGGGTGTCTGAGCCCGAGAGTCAGCTCAGTATGATCGGCTCAGACGTGCTCATCAAATGCTCCGTCAGCGGGACTCCTCAGCCGACCGTAACCTGGAGGGTGAACGGGAACCGCCTGCAGGGTCAGTCCCACCACCCACATACATTCTGGTGTCCATTTTGCACACCTCCATTTGAAACAGCAGCTCCTATTTATAGAGCGTTTTAATGAGCTAAGAAGCAATTTCTGGTCATCAGTTTTTAGAAGTGAACATGTTTAAGGCTTAGGAACGCTGGCCCTGCCGGTGAAGTCCAGCCAGGAACGGCGATGGGAGATTCAATCAATGAGAAAGCTCAAAGGTGCAGAATCACCTCCGGCTGTATTCTGAATGTTACATTTTGTAAACAAAAATGGGTTTTTAATAACCGGCTGGAGGCCACGTTGACCCAGTCAGGTTTTATAATATGTCACATTAGAAAAGGTCCTTGTAGGGAGGAAGGGACAGCCTTGAGTCAGGCTTGAGTCCCAGGTATGGGAGTGATTTTTTTTTTTTTGCATTCCTTGAAAACAAAATAAAAAAACACAATATGACGAGTAAACACAAATACTTTGAGGGGCAGAGGGGGGAAGAGCCATGTGTATAAGCTCTTTTTCCTTCAGACTTAAATTAGAATGGACGTTTTACTCAGTTTCACTCCTAGTTCAGTTGTCCTTGGTGTCAAACATAAGTAACTGTCATCTCAACACTCAGTAAAATCATTAGTCATTTGACTGCAAATGAGTGTAACCATGAACATCAGAGAGCCACCACATCTACCACTAAGTGGAGCCTTGGGTCTCTCCGTTTGCTCCACTACTCTCGGTGGGAGTGACTGTACACCCAGTGTTGTAACTGTGTGTTTGTGTTGTGTTTCTGCAGACTCTCCTGCACCCAACAGAAGGGTTTTGGGTGACACAATAGTGTTGCACAACACCAAACCATCTGACAGCGCCGTGTATCAGTGCGAGGCCTCTAACCGACACGGAACCCTTCTTTCCAATGCAAACATCATGATTATGAGTAAGTGTGATTACATGCGGGCCCACTTTTATTCATTTTCTGCCAGTTTGTGCTGTGTGGCTGTCAGTCATTGCAACAAGAATCATTTGGAGGCATCTGACAGATGCTCCAAATCTGGTGCTGGAGCTAAAGAAGGAGCGCTGCCTACACACTCCATCATTCGGGCTCATGCTTCTCCCTACAGAGCAACAAGCCAGCTTGCTGCCATTTATATGCTAACAAGTTTCCCCTCAATTCCACACGGGAACTAGGGCCATAAGACAAACATGTGCTGCTTCACACGCGCAGATAAAAAGACAGGATGTTGCTTTTTTCATGCTTTGCCACATTTGGGGAGGTTTTTTTCTCTCTGACACCAGAGTTAATAAAGCTGGACACTCTCTGAATGCCAAGCACCATCTGCTGCCTTTGTAAACAATTAGGAAGCACAAAGCGCTTTAATGTGACACTTTTGCTACGACTGATAAGGTGCTTGTAGGCAGCAAACTAATTTGCTCATTGTTTTTTGGTTTGATTTAGTTTTTGTCCTCTTTTTGACAGCCTGACAGCTGAATCGCTTCCACAGTTGAGGCAGCCGACAATTTACTCATTGTGAAGAAAACAGTGACATTGTCACATTATCCAGCGTTCTATGGCTTATCAGCGTTCTATAAAATTACCTAATTCCTTTTTTTTTTTTTGTTAAAGCTTTATCTCTTTTTCTGCATTGTAATTTTTGACTGATATATAACACTCTGATACTGATCTTTACAGATTTCCCCCCCATGATTCTGACGGAGAACGATGAAGATTACTCAGCTGTGGAGGGGAAGCGAGTGATGATGCACTGCAAGGTCTTCAGCTCTCCTTCTCCAACCATTACTTGGTATGTTTGCAGTTCCTTCCTGTCCCCATCAGACCAGTAGAGAGCAGCAGAAGTCAACTGGTGGCTGTGGTTTACGCAGTCGCCGTAGTCCTATCACTTTTTTTATATTTTATTTAGCGACTTTTTTCAACAAGTTTTCTAACCAAACAACTGGGAAACAGTTTGATGTGAGTCTACAGGGTGACTTCATTATTTGTCGTTTTTAGGAGCAAAGACGATACTTCCGATTCTGTGGATGGGCCGAGGTTCAGCGTTCACGACAACGGAACCCTGGAGATCTACAGGGCCGAGAAGGAGGACGCGGGACCGTACACGTGTTTTGCTAAAAACACCGAAGGGTCATCTGCCATCAACGCGATGCTTTCTGTGAAAGGTAAAGAGTTTTTCTGATGATTTTAGCTGCTCCCCAGAGTGGGAATGTTTCTGATAGCTGTGTATTTGTGGAAGATCCCACTAGAATAGTGGAGCCTCCAGAGGACTCGCGGATCTTAAAAGGTACCACAGCTCAGTTCTCCTGCCTTGCGGAATACGACAAGTCCTTCAGCAATGACTTTGAGATCCTGTGGGAAAAAGATGATAAAGAGATAGCTGTTAACTACACTGAAAATTCAAGGTAGGATAATGAGTTGGAAAGTCCTGGGTTTTTCTTTTCTTTTTTTGATTAATTATGCGTTCCCTTCCCTCTGCCAACAGGTATTTTGTAGAGGACGGCCTCCTTCAGATCGTCAATGTAAGCCACTTGGACAAGGGGGTCTACACGTGTTTGGCCAGAACTCCGATGGATGGAGACAAGGCCACGGCGCTGCTTCTGGTGATCGGTGAGCGTATGTTTAAGGTGGATCATTCTGTTCTGACTCAAAGGATCTGAGATCCCTGATGCTGCCTTCATGTCCGAAACATCCGCAAACAGATCAATATGGCAAGAAACTAAAGCAGGTCAAAAAATTCAGAGCATGTCTTCATTATTGTACTACAGCGTCCAGAAATGACAGTTCTGAGATGTCTGACAGTTTGAGCCAGAAGGAGCCGGTGGCATCCCCGTGCAGCAGCACCGCTTGTCTCATATCCTCTGGCGTGCTGGATGACTTGATTGAATACCGACTCCCATGGCCTTTTTGGCTGCAGGGATGGATTTTCCTGCGAGTTCTAAATGGCGTGTTGTTGTGGTTTTCAGACGTCCCTGATGCACCCCAGTACTTGGTGCTGTCCGAACACAAGAGTAAAAGCGTGAAGCTCAAATGGATCCCGGGAGATGATCACAACAGCTCGACTACAGGTACTGTAGAGGAAGAGCACAGACTGTCACATCCTAAGTTCTACCCTCCGTTGTACTTTTACCACATTTTTTTTTTCATCCAACTGCACATATTTTTAAATATGCACCATAAAATCTATTAATGGCTGAACCAGACATAATTTTGGATTAGACCAGAGTATGGTTTGAGGAGTTAACGCTCAGTAGGTGGTAAGAAAGGCAATCCTTTGGCAAGACCACAGCAGCAAGGGATTATTCTGATTATCTTTCTGCCTGTCGACAGAGTTTATTATTGAGTACGAAGAAAGCCAGCGGGAGCCAGGAAACTGGAAGGAGTTGCTGCGAGTGCCCGGGAATCACAACTCAGCCATTCTCAAACTCCACGGCCATGTCGACTATTGTTTCCGTGTGTCAGGAGTTAACGCTGTAGGAAGAGGTCCTTCCAGCCAGCCCACAGAGCGCTACAGAACCCCCCCAGCAGGTCTGACACACCCTTTTTTGTCCATTCTACTTTTTTGATAAGAGCCTTTTGACTTCTGAATACTGTCAGACCTTCCACATAATTTATTCCACTTGTTGGCGTCTACTGTCTGAGGTGTCTCTTCAATAGACATTGTTTCCACCAGCAACGTCAAGTAAATCCTTCACTTTTTTTTCTAGCTCCTGACAAGAACCCTGAAAATATCAAAATTGAAAGTCATTTGCCACATGAAATGGACATCAACTGGGAAGTAAGAAATACGCTCTGTTCTTATATTATCCTCCATAATGCCTGCTTTGTTAGGTCGCCTGCGCAGATGATTCTTATATGGAAATTGAGACTCTTCTCTGCTTTTCTTCAATCAGTTGCCTTTGAGAAATCAAATAAACAGAAACAAAAAGATAGAATGTGGATCTCTAAAATTTCATTGTAAAATTCATCTCTGAATAAAAAACGAGACCAACGTTTCTGTTCACATCAGACTTCTCTGCATCTGAAATCATTAGCTTCCTTATGTGCTCACGCTGATGATGTTGACTTTGTGGGTGATCGGTGAGGCGACTCCTGCAAAGGCATAAATTCTTTATCTGGGATGTCTTGGCAGCCTCACAGCCTCTGTGTGAGTGAAGAGCCACGCAGCCAGACCATGTCAATTGTTCTTTCGTTTTATGAGATAGCGGCATAAAACACCGCCAGCGTGTCAACTACAGTTCAGTGGGCCAGCCTGTCATTCTAATCCCTCAGAGGCAGTGACATTGAGCAGTGAAATACAGAAAGCTTCTTACACAACTCCAAAAGTCTGTTTGATGCATTTCACTTGGTTATGATGCTCTTTTTTTTCCCCATTCTTCAGCCGTTGTTACCCATCGAGCAAAATGGACCAGGTTTGGAGTACAAGGTTAGCTACAGGAGACAGGATGTGGAAGAGGACTGGCAGGAGCACATCGTTAAACGACACTCATTTGTGGTGAAGAACACTCCAACCTTTGTGCCCTATGAGATTAAGATCCAGGCTAGAAACCATCAGGGATGGGGACCCGAGCCCAGAATTGCAACTGGATACTCAGGAGAGGACTGTAAGTGGGGAGGGTTTTTTTTTGCTTATTCTTCTTCTCTTAATATTTTTAAGTTATATGGCATCATTTAGATGTGGGATTTCTGAACATGTAAACTCAATGACTTTAGTTTTCTGTGGCTTTGGTGTTCCAGCAGAGATGTCTGTAGCTGACCTCTGCTTGTCCACTGCCTGTTGACAGAAAATAGCTGAAAGCTAAAAAGAATGAGAATTTTAGGCATGCGCTTATCAAATGGCAAGAAAAAGTTGATTTGCAGAGTGGTTCAGCATACTCCCACTCAGTTTTCTGTCTGTCTGTCTGTCTGAGTGACCTCTGCATCTGTAGGTCCTGTTTGTATTAAATATTTGCGCTTCTGTTAAAATGTGTGACTGTAAGAAAAGGGAAACATGTAAAAAAGTGTGCCGTATTTCCTGTGTTTAGCTTTTTTCTGGATTTGTCCACACGAAGTCACCTCAGGTCAGGCGTCTATACTTAGATGCAGTGTTGTTGTGTTCATGTAGACGCGATATCCTGCAATACCGCAGATAGGTGATCACCGTAGTTCAGTAGGTGGTAACGTAGCAGCTGCTCACACGACCACCTGATAGTGTGTCGTTGTCTTTTGTTTTTCCTTGAATGACTTTCAGCCGACCGGATTCTAACGCATGTTTACCTTTGCAGTTCCCTCTGCTGCACCTGATGATGTGGCCGTGGAGGTGATAAACAGCTCGGTGGTCAAGGTTAGCTGGATGCGAGTGCATAAGGACAAGTTACATGGACATCTGGGAGGCTACAGGGTAATATCTGAAAAACAGACCTTTGCTTTGAGATGCACCTTTATAGGACTGTCCGTGACCCTTCTCAACACCATCTCAACTGACTCTTCTGCTAAATACCAGCTCAGTGCACAGACCACCAGAAGGAGAAAAATGTGGAATTCTTGTTTCATATTTCTACATTTTTTAGGAATGCAAAACTTTTCTGGTAGCTTAAAGCAGCCACCGTTTCAAAAAGTGTCTGTTTGTTGTTCTATGCAGATAAGCTGGTGGCGTCTACGCAGTCTGGTGGACTCAAAGAAAAACCATGGAAAAAAAGAAACACTAACATTCCCAGGAGACCGGAACCATGCTCTGGTACCGGGACTAACTCCTTTCTCTGAGTACAGCCTCATTGTCATGACCTTCAATGGTCGGGGCAATGGCCCAGGAAGCCATCCTGTCAGCTTCAAAACCCCAGAGGGAGGTAGGATTGTGGAAAACAACGCGGAGTGTATTGATTTTACAACGAAAAAGAAAATCCAACAATAACAAAGGAAACTGGTTTCTTACTGCTAATATCGCCATCTTATTCCCATGCAGTTCCAGAAAAAAACCCAGTTTTCAGAGTTACGGATGTCCAGAGACACACGGTATCTGTGGCCTGGGCTCCACCATTGGAACCAAACGGAGTCCTCACTGGTTACCTCCTGGAGTACCAGCTCAGTACGTAGCTTCACATTATTTGTTTTTACCAATACAAAATGTGGTCGTTTCTGTGTTAAAATGTGTGTTGGTCAAGAAAGAAAGAAAGAAAGAAAGAAAAGCCAGTACAGGAGTGCAGTGAACTGGCTGCTAATTGTCCAACCTTTGATCCTGAGATCAGGAAGGTAAATCTCTGCACTGCAGTCATGGCGAGTGTATCGGAAACTTGCCAGCATGATGCCTGCTGGCCCACATGTCACCACGTTGGCCTCGTGAGTGCTGAGTAAGGTTAGAGTGTCACAGCCTGTTAAGGTCCAATTTTACTGACCCCCATCCTCTCCTCGGGGGAGGTATTTACTGCAGCTCAGGGTTCTGGCGGTGCACATCACCGAGCGTGGGCACATTTAGCTGTCTTGAAAGAAAAATCACAGCCAAGGTAATGACTGACTTCCAACAGCATCTTAGTGATGCATTTGTTGGTTAATTAAGTGTGATTTGGCAGCTGCACAGAAGGGGTAAGTGTCACATGGTTCCTCAAGAATGGATGTTTTCATTGTGCCACGACCATAAAGCTTTGATGTGTGACTGTTTTTAAAGTCTTTCCTGAAGGAAATCATGTGTGAAATGGTGAGGATAATGTAGCCAGCTGTTAGCAGATCATCAGCGACGCAAGGAAAATCCCAAGCTGAACCGAGACTTATCTTCATAGAAGCCTTTAATCGGTTCACATCTCTCAGCTTTCACTGAAGAGCCAGTTACAACACATCACACACAGAAATAGCATCTGTCCTGATGGATACACCAGACTGCTGTAGACAGTACAGCGTTGGTGCACTAGCACACTGTCTGCTGTAAATACGTTCTGGTATTTCATTTCTCAGACGCGTGTGAGCATCACCGCACTGTGAAAACGCACCTTGAGTTTAACCTGAGTGCTGTTTAAGAATGAGCGCAGCTGTCAGTTTGGCTGAGAAATGCAGACAGAGCAGAGAAAAGGGAGAGGCAAGCAGAATAACACAAGCACAAAGAAGAAAGAGGTCGGTAACTCACGTAATGGCTGCCCAGAATGGCTTATTAAGTAGGATCAGCTTGGTTTGCAGCCAGTAAACAAAAGCCAGTGACGTCTGTGTGTCACATCAGGAAAACAAGCATCATAAATCCGTCTCTCTGTTTTTTTTTTTTATTATATAACGAAGCAGTGTGAATTTTTGTGTTAGCAATAATTAATTTTAAATGGTGCATAATTAATGCAGTGTGTGCAGAGCAATTGATTTATGCACTAAAACTGTGAGATTGGAGTTTGTCATCAGACACAAGCTGGTTTCAATTCCTTCTTTTTTACTCTTAGCAGTTACTCATTGGAGTTTGACGTGTGCGTATTTACTCTTTCTAACAGTTTTTAACATGTTTTTTGGTATTTAAAGAAAAAATGCTGCACCTGTTGACACTCCAGTGGTTAATAGGATGACTGCACCTATAAA
This sequence comes from Tetraodon nigroviridis, assembly GCA_000180735.1. Classification (NCBI taxonomy): domain Eukaryota; kingdom Metazoa; phylum Chordata; class Actinopteri; order Tetraodontiformes; family Tetraodontidae; genus Tetraodon; species Tetraodon nigroviridis. The sequence continues at coordinate 1,413,673 of CAAE01014528.1, read as the reverse complement.
CATTACCATTTCATTGTAAAGAGCCTGTGGGTCTTGATCTGTCCTGCCAGTTCAGTGAGAAAATACTTTAGCATTCCCTATTTTTAGTTAATAGAGTCAAAACAAAAGAAAAGAATGTGTTGATGTGTGATAGCAGTGGGGGGTGATCACAAATACGGGGAAGCAGTCTTTTCCAGCAAAGGTCACCTCAGTACCTGCTGGGTTTGTTTTTGTTGCTGAGAACATAAATGCCACCGCCTGTTTCGCCTGGTTTACACTCTGAAAAATGAAATCTCCTGGCAGTTAAGACAGAGACAGGAGCAATACATTTTGCTTGGAAATGAGCAGGAATGTGACACCTTTCAGTTTATTAAGTGCAAAATGTTATAACGTTTTAGGTCCAACTTATCCTCATTACCAAAGCTGCCACCTGAAATATTTACAAAGGCCACAATGCTCGCTTGCATATTGCAACAAATTGATGCATATAAAAAATGTTTCACTTTTAAATCATACATGTGGATTAAACTACAGTAGGATAATGCCTTGTATGCAGAATACTGACTCTTTGTTTTCAGATCTAACTATCTTCTATCATATTTCCGTCTAGTCAATGACACTGCGGCAGGGCCGGTGCAGACGGTCGACATCAGCAACCCCAGTACCACCAAATGGATCTTCCGTGATTTGGAACCTGTGAGCAAGTATCTGTTCTACCTGCGCTCCTGCACCACGGTGGGCTGTGGGCCTCTTGTCAGCGTGGAATGCACGACAACCCTGGAAACAAGTGAGTGATTGAGGGTCCACAGAGCATGGTCTCGTGTGTGTCTCCTGGCGGAGACAATGGAAACACAGACACCAGCACCGAGGCCAGAAATGATAGGATGACACCAAAGTTGCTTCCAAAGCTATTTTCTCTAATTCAAAATTGCACTGAACTAGTCAAATATGATATATGCCTGGGCAGCCAAGCTTTTCATATCTCCATGTAAGTATTTTTTGTGGATAAACAATTTCATATGGATGTAGTGGTGGTTTTCATTTGTCACTGTCATGAGAGAGCAAGCGCTTATTGATTGGATGGAGAGCAGAAGCAATGAAACGATCAGCAAAGGAAGAAAATTGCTTTGAGCAGGACGGAAACGAAAGGTTTTGATACTGCACTGTGTAATCATGAAAGAGTTGGTGGCTAAGTAATTATAATGAGCCCGCTTGCAGCGTGAAATCTTTTCTATTCAATTGCATATCATTTGTTGAGGCTGACGAGTCATACATCAGCCAGCTCAGACTACAGCCAAAGGAAGGGAAATGATATGAAACAGTTAACTCAATGTGGATTCTCCTGAGTGTCAATAAAAAGAATAGTTGCAACAGATACTGTCAATATAAATAATTAAATGGCACTTTGAATCCCACAGCACTCCAAAACAATTTATTATAGCATTTGAATAGAAAAACAGAAAGTTACAGCAACAACACTGCAGGTGTTGAATGTGTGAGCTATTAGCGTGTGTTTGCTTTGAAACCCCCCCCCCCGCCCCCGCCCCCCATCACAGAGAAGCTTAATTAGCTCTTTAGGGTTGTTTTTTGTGTTGAAAATACAGAGAAATTATTACAGGCAGAAGGGATTGACTTTTATGCTTTTAGCTGCAATTTAGGCTAACTGTTGCCCGTGTGTGTCTATGTGTGTGTGTGCGCGTGATTTTGTGGTGGTTGTGCTCTCTGTGTTGTGTCCATGTTATTGTTGTTAATTGTCCCCTTGCCGAGTCATCCTCACCACCACTTTCTGCCTCTCCTTTGATCAGCCATTCTGCATATTTTATGTGATTGTGTGACTGTGCTCTGTTATGCATTGTTTGTCATTTTGCCATCTTCTGTTTCTCGTTTTGTTTTCGCCGTTGTTGTTTGTCCCTGCAGCCTCAGCTCTTGGCCTCAGTTGTAGATCTGTGTTTACTTTGAAACTATGGTGTCACCCCAATTCAGGCAATTTTTGTAGTTTCCCTTGAAAACGGTTAATAATGTCCCTATTTGGAAGGTTGTGCTACGTGCGTAGAACATCTCTGCATGCCTGCTGTTCATGCAGACTGTAGGTGCACGCTGCAGCAAACGTGTGGTTGTTTTGAGCAGATTTTTGACACATTTGTGTACTGGCTGGACAGTAATTTGCAAAGGTCCAAACGCTTTTATCACATAGATAATTGACCTTGTCGGCTGTTCGACCTTGCCACGAGCACTCAGCTGCCCCCTTTCATTAGGGAGCCATCAACTTCTTCCTCAATAAAGTTTGTGGCTTCCTTCTCCCTATTAGCAGCGGTAATGAGAAGCCTAATTATAAATTCACATTAATCCTGGCTCATTAGCGATTGTAAACGAATATTGACTTTTATCCTGGCGACAGGAGACAGAGCGCAACTTGTCTAACTGCAGCTGGAAAGTAAATGATGCTTTTAGGAGCAAATGTATTCGACACACCTCTCAGCTGCTTTCTAATGAATGTTAAAAAGAAGTCATGTTGAAACAGAATGAATGATGTAGTGTTGAGATTCTTGATCATGCAGTCCTAGTGAGTACCCACTAATTTTATAATACACTGAAAGGCATCCATCAGAGCGCCAGTGGAGTGTAGCAGCCTCCCCATCACCTCCAGTCACTTAAAAGCCCCCAGTGACCAAACCCACTGGTTCCAACGTCGGTACAATTGCAGCACACTGACACAACCTTCCTTGAACAACAAAGACAGAAGTAAAACATCAGTTTGTGTCGCATTTGCTGCACATATTTGGCTAATTTATGGCAACAAAGATCAAAGAAAGTGTACTTATGTTTGTGTTGTAGAAGTGTAAATATGCAAATCCAAGTCTCTCTTAGGCAAGAGAGCTTAAAATCAAAAAAGCCGATTTTAATTTCTGGGCTGTACCACAAGGGAAATATAGTGCACAAGATCCATATCACACCTCCACAGCGTAGCTGCAGACTGCACGCACTTAGAGGGGAAAAATACATGTAATTGTCAGTGATTGATTTGTTGGGCCCCGGTCCCCACTGTACGCGTCGCGGTATTGACCCGATAGTCACCTGACATTTCCATGTAATCTTCAAGTGGGTAAACAGTAGCGCCACTCTGGGACAAGAATTTCTAAGCAGAGAGGAGATAGTGAGGCTGAACGTCCTCCTGGGCCATGTCGGCGGGGGAGAGGAGGGTGATATTTACAGGATGCTGAGATAAGTGGATGAATGGGAGCTGGTAAAAGCTCCTCCATCAGAATATTTTTTATCTTCTTAACAGTGCTGAAGGTGCGACTTGCCAGGCTTGCCTCCTGCTGGACGAGCAGCTGTTTTCTGCAGCATGTAATAGGGAGCTGAGGAGCATGGTGACAGACCCCGGCAGCCTGCCTGGGATATTTTTAGTCCAGGGGGCCTGTGTCAGCCGAAGTTGTGCAGTTTCTGACGAGTGGAATTACCATAGGAGCAGACCGATCTATCAACATTAGCCAGAGTGTCATTTGCGGCGGCAGGGACGGGTAGCACCGGCGCAGGTGTCCTTGTGCGCTGAATTATCACCTGAGCAAATCACACACCTGAGCTGAAGACGCAGCCGAACATTTGCATGTTTTGCCGTGGGGAAATGAAGTGAATGGTGCTCTAGCTCAGTCAGCTGCTGTCAGAGAACACTTATAATGATATAAAATTGCACGTCAGTCATTTATCCCTCGGCTATGATACAGTTAAGCAGCTATTGACATACTGTACATGAAAGTAATTTTACTTCAACCAAAAATGGAGTAACCACTTTGAATTTAGTGTCATTTTCTATGACAGCATCCTTGTCAGATCCCTCATAAAATCAAAACATCTGGAATAAATCATTTAAAAACTGTCTTGTACTGATGGCTCTGCCTTTTGTTTTTATTAAATTCAGTTAGGTTAGCTTGGCTCTGCTTTTAGCTCATCATCATTTTGTTTCCATATGCACATTACTCTTGTCATCTTTATTGTCAGGGGATTCACCCAGCGGCTCCCCCTTTGTCACATGTAATTGATGCTTCCTCACACTGGTATTAGGAAACACAAGAGCACTCGTGCCTCTTTTGTAGAAGGTGAAGCACGACATCCTCCATCACTTTGCTAAACGGTTTTTGCTTTTCCTCTAACCTTCCCCGTTTTTGTCATTTCTCAATCAGCCCGCCCTCTGTTAAATGTTAACACGGTAGTTTGTGACAGCTTTGCAAATGTCAGCCGGATACTTGGAGAAGAGCACACACCAGTTTAGACTGCATCCATGAAGAAAATGTATGCAGTCTTTCCTTATCGGCTGTGAGTTGAGTGCCTCTAAGAAAGAGCTTGAGGTGAAGTTGCTAGTCGTCTTAGATATGTATGAAATGGTCTTTCGTGCTTTTATTTCACTCCCCCACCAGATTCTGCAGTTTAGAACTGGTTCTGATCATTCACCCTCCACACAGGTTAGGGTCTCTGGGTGAGATTCAAGAATTTAAGGGTTCTTTTTTGTCATTCCAAACCACGTTAGAGGCCTGTTAGATTCTGTCACACAACACAACAGCCACTTTATTCCCAGTAACTGGATTTATAATTATTGTATATTGGAAGATGCTATCTCAAGGGTCTGTAGGTAAGGAGAGACAAAAGACACCACCGTAAAAAAAAGCTAGCATAATCACTTGACCTCTAATTAAACAGAATTTTGGTGCAAGCGCAGCATGTTTGAACAGCAGCTCAGAGCTGCAGTGTCACCTGGATTTCAAATTAACAGCAGAGGCTTGCTTGAAGAAATACATTTGTACAGCGTTCTTACTTGGTAATTAGACAAGCAGGATTAGCTGTTTAATATTAATATTGGGCCGTATCCGTCGGTAGCGCCCTGACACCTCCTGCTGCATCGGATGGGCTTTGTTTGATCGTAAACATTCAATTAAGTGTCCTGATGAAAAGGCCAAGATATGTCGAGGTCACGCAGTTTTGTTTCTCCTCAGGTCTCGCCAGCATCCACGAAGGAATATCAACCCAGGGCTGGTTCATCGGTCTGATGTGTGCCATCGCTCTTCTCACACTCATTGTGTTGATCGCCTGCTTTGTCAACAGGAATAAAGGAGGAAAATATTCTGGTAGGTGCTAACATGTGTGGTTGAATGCTAATTAGGGCTCTGAGACTATTTTATTTTTAATTTCAAAGTCTTTTTCAAAGTCTTTTATGGCAAAAAAAAAAAAAAGAACAGAACTCATCCTTGAAACCGTGACAAGAACCGACCACTAAATTATTTTTAATGCAAATTCATACTTGAAAAGGCATGTGGATTGATAGGGAAATGAGCTTTTCTAGGATGTCCAGCTTTTGAGTTTTGCATTGTTTAGACAAGCAGGTTATTCCAGCAACGATCTAAGCAAAGTGCAGCCCGCACCAAGACTAAATGCAAATGCTGCACACAGGGTTTCTGTGTTGGGAATGGTGACATAAGCTCTGCGGTATCTCAATTATATTCCTCCTATTGGGGACATGAGAGTCCTCATCAGCTTTATTATTCACTGCTAATAGCCATCAGGTTGTCGTCTGTGCAGGGATCGCTTCACTCGTCAGCAGAAAACAGTGAAACGCAGCTCTGTCCTTTGTTTTCTCATTAAGTTCTCATTATCTCTCAAAGCTCCAACAACCTTTTCTTTTTTTCCCCTTGAGCCCTTGTGATCTTTTTGCATCACATATAGAAACATGTATGGCCTTGTTTGGTACCAAAGATTGAATAAGAATGTAGAAATGTCAAATATATGTGAAATTGTGTCTTTCGCTTATTTTGTGAGCAGTAAAAGAAAAAGAGGACCTTCACCCAGACGTGGAGTCGCAAGGCATGAATGATGACACATTTTGTGAATACAGGTAGGCACAAATATTCAGAGCCAAAGATGTTTTCTGCACCCTGACCTCTCTATCCACATCTTTTCATAATCATTTCTGCATTTCTCTCATCACTGAAAAGACAACCCAGCATGAGTGAAGTTCATATGGAGCCTTACACCTCCTCTGCTCAAGCTGTGTGATGAACTGAGTAACTAAAAAGTGTGTGCTAAGCAGCATTAGCGTCCCCAAGCTGCTTTCGCATTGGAGTTTTTGTGGTAGCTTTCCTTTACTGGAGCATAGTGTCGTGTTTGTGTTTGCAAGCCGTAGATTTTTCTGTCCGGCTGGAGTTTAATGGAAGTTGCCCAGCGCACGGCAGGAGACAAAAACCAATCAGTCTAATTGAAAGCAGCTCATCTCTGGGGCTGTAATATCCAAGCACGATTCATTAATCCTTCGGCAGTTCAATTCATAACAATCCTCTGCTGTGCGACTCCCAGCTTCCTCCTCAAATCAGCAGGATCTGCATACACAACACATGCTGATGTGATATGAAGTCAAAAGCGGCTCACTGTGGCAGCGTTCGACTTCTGCTTCATTTCTCTAGACTTCAGCAAAGTGTAAAAACTGCAAAATTTATCATAAGACAGAAGAATATCGCAAATCTCTTCTGCTGATTTTTGCTGAAACAGAACAAAAGTTTAAATTTGGAAAGACACATCTCAAATCTGTTTTCCAGACTGCATCAGTTGTGAAATAAAACTTACATACATATATGTTATCTAATCATGGAAAAGCTAAAAAGAGCAGCCACAGCAGTGAATAAAAAGTAAAAAAACATTGTAACAAACCAGCAAAAGAATTCACATAATAGGACCTGAGTCATTTGTCTCATAATGAGGGGACATTTTTTTGCAGTGTGCAGTAATATTTGTTTACTGCTGATTTATTGCCACTCCTAGTAGGTGTAGCGACACACGTCTGCTTCACCGTCACATCGCAGCAAAGCGACGGTAAATCTGGTGGTGTGCTTCTCTTGCAGTGACAATGATGAGAAGCCACTGAAGGGCAGCCAGCGCTCGCTGAGCAGAGAGATCAAAGCGGCCGACAGCGGCGATAGCCTGGTGGACTACGGTGACGGGGACGTTCAGTTCAACGAGGACGGCTCGTTTATCGGCGAGTACGCCGGACGAAAGGAAAAGAGGGCATCCGCCGAGATCAAAGCCGCCGTTCAAAGCCCAGCGTGAGGCCTCGGCTGCCATCAACCATCCCCTCAGATGCCGTTTCCATTAAACCCGCTGGGAAGAATAAATGAAGGCAGAAAGCAGACATTACCCTCACAAGTCTTGTGTCAAATGTAATGCATCATTGCCAAGCGCACACTGCCACCTTCATTTTACAAACTTTGTTTGTCACCATGCTAAAGGAAGAGCATTGCTAAAGTTGGTGTAAATATAGTGTATATTGTCTTCGTGGAGTGTCTTTTTTATGATTATTATCACACGTGACATTTAGATCTTGGATTTGAGTTTTTACGACTTAACTTCAGCTGCAGTTGGTTTTGAACTGTCCGTAACTCATCAGTTTGTGCGGCTTTGCCTTCCAGTGTCATCTTGTAGCAGACCACCGAAAAGTGGAATTGATTTTTCCAGTTGGAATGAATATTACTGACCTTTTATATATGAAACTGAGTCATTAAATATAAAGATGTGTATAAAGTTTGCTTATTAACTTATTTGTTTCCTACTGGTTTTTATAAACGTCAAAATAACTGGGACATTTTCACTCAGTATCCTCACATATCCAAAACCCGAATAGTTCAGTCTCTTTGGAATCCAACCGCAAACTTTGATTCTGTTATCCCGTTTTGTTTTGGGTGTTTTTAGATATAGAAACAGTCATGTACATCAGTAATACACCAAAACTGGATGTTCTTTTAAAAATGCATTGCATTTAACTCATTAGAGGGAAAAAAATCTGCTTCATTTGTGTTGTAAATATTCTTGATTATCCTTCTACCGCTGATATTGGCACGGAAACCCTGATGTGTAAGTAATGGTACCTCTGCAGGTCATCAGTGCTCCCACATCTTTTAAAAGCTTACGGGCCAGAAATCAGATAATAAAGTAAAATTAGTTTGGTTTTTTTTTAATGAAACTTGCATTTCTCTGAAAAAAGTATAATGAATTTGGAGCTGAGGTGTGGGGATGTGTTTTGGTTTGTTTGTGTTCCCAGACTTCTTGTACTCTTCTTATGCTCCTCTTCTCAACATTTTACTGTGATAGCCAGTGGTAAATTGTAACTATTATCTAGTAGGACTATTTCAGGAAGCATTCAACTTATTTAAAAAGGCCCATCACATCTATAATGTTAGATTCTTGGTCCTAAAGCGGATCTCTTTCATGTTGCTCAGTCCCACCGGGAAATCGGCTTCTTTTCCTTCTGAAAATAAATTGGTGTCCGTTTGAATGGAAATTTCCTATAAAGCACCCTTTAGGTTTAAAATCTGCAGCACCACACAAATATCCATTAGTACGTCTAACAGGCCTTATTTTACCCAGAATCCTGCTGTTCAGGTCAGCCTCTTCTTCAGCATTAACATCCGGAGAAGATGCAGCATTTTTAAGAAATCAACCAGTGCATGTGGAGAATGTTCATTGGTTTTTTATGTTATTAAATTACTTTACTTTCCTACATACGGGTCATGGTTTGTCTCATTCTGCCCAGTTAATGAGTGAACGTTATTATCTAAGAATTGAAAAGATCAATACAAAACATACTTTGTAACATAATAGAAGTCAAATCAGCACAATGGCGACGTCACAGAATGAAAAATCCTCTATTGTGCGTCTGTTCATGATGGAATTCACAGCAGAGGGTGGGAGCCAGTCTCCACAGGCGTCACCATTTGTTGAGTGATGAATTGAGGTAGAGGGTCAATGACTTAAAGCTCGCTGTGAACGGTTAAAAGCTGTTTTTAAAGACGTGAGGGAACCTTTTCCTTTCAGACAAAGCACGCTGGCTACATTTCAATGAAATTCAAATGAACATCTGAACCCCCTTTAAGGCCTGTGGCTGAAAAAAAAACAGCAGCATTAAGTAAAAAGGAGAAATAGATTCTATCCATCGGCACATTGATTTGTCCTGCTGCTGGAGAACGCTGTAATGCTGCTGCCTTCACAGCGAAGGAAACAATGGATGGCGCTCTTTTTTGATTGCGTTCTTTGCTTGCTGTTGCCTCAGTCATTTTACAAAGTGTTTTCACAGTCGACAGGCAAACAGCCCCATTTCCAGGTCATCAAAAACCAGAGGCTGATGAAGATTCCAAATCTTTGGAGTGCCAGCGATTTTCCAGAACAGGCAGTGTTCTGGGAGACTTTCAGGCTGCATCTGGGACATCTGAGGAGCTGATCTCAACATAAATTGCTCCCCCGTATCTGCAGAGCTGTCAGCAACTCACATTGAATGAAAGATTCATTCATCAACATATTTTTCCTGTGTGAATCAGTTTCCGGGAAACTGCAGGAATCCTTCTCAAGCTCACATAATTTGGAATTAATTAATTTGTGCAGTCTTTCATGGAAGCAGCTAATGTGACAGTTTTACTGAATGAAAAGGAGTTTGACATTAAAATAGATTTTTTTTGGATGGGGGGGCGGTTAAAAAGTCTTTTTGAGGCTCAGTTTTGTGTTGATTCTTAATTATTATAGTTTGTGTGCTGTAAATATTACTAGTGGTAGGATATTTTATTTTCCCCTTAAAGAAACAGTCATTAAAAATAGTAAGAAAAGGTTGGTTTTTTTTGTAAAGAAAACTAAATTAAATTTGTGGTTTCGGATTATTGCTTTATACTGCTGCATTTAGCCTGAAATGGAGGTGACGTCCTCTCAATGCCACATCTTTTATGCGATGGATGAGTGCTAACTGAAAAACACAAATTTAGCGCTCTAATGGCCTTACACTAAATACAGCTGACCAGGATGAACCTACCTGACAAAACCAATAAATTGGAATCTAAAGTATAATTTTACCCTTAAATTTAACCATTTCACTTTCTCCCACTGCTGATGGGCTTTTTAAGACCGTTAAGTGTTGAAAAGTAATATTCTAATGCCACCATAACACTCTCACTCACTTTTTTTCCACACAACATCCAAACTTTGGATGATTTCAACATATTCCAGTATTTAAATACTGACCTAAAATGATGTGAATCATTGGTTTGACCAACCTGGCAATCACTCAGCTAAGAATTAGTTTCAATATATGTATTAAAATAGGCTACACTATATCCCTAAACTGCAAGCAAATAAAAGTCATTATGGGCCAGTAAAGTAAGGAAAGTAAAAAAAATAAAGTAAATGAATAAACACTAACCCAACTGCTCCATTTTCATTAATAATAAAATGAGGTGTGTGCAGAAATAGCATAAAGTAAATGATTTATTTATATTTGGAATCACACCACCATTAATGGACACATTCCGCCATGAACTGATATTTTTCCTTCCTTGTCCGTGGCTGCCACGCCGCTGCCGACTCTATAATCGTTGCAGATCTGTAGAGCTCAGCTGAACAGACACTTCAGATGGAGAGCACGCTGAACATCTCAGCATTTACATATCATTTATCGTATGATACTTGACTTCTGTGTGACTCTACTTGAGAAGCAGTTGTAAGGGTAATGATGATGACACAGCAATGTCAACCGTCGCGACGAGCGTCCGTGACGTACTTTACAAACTCTCATCAGCACTGCGCTTTCTTCCTGCGGAGGTGATAATTTACTGGGGGACCGATGTGTCTGAGCCAGACAGATGCCCAATGTGAGTCAGCTGCCGCGATCTGGAATGTAGCTACAGGAATTTTTTCCTTTTTTTTCTTTTTTCTCCCCCTTTTGATCCTCAGACTGAACTCAATGTGGTGGAATTCGAGCCAGACAGATGCCCAATGTGAGTTCAGCTGCCGCCGATCTGGAAATGTAGGCTACCAGGAACCACATGGTGGGGCAAAGTTGGCCCGGTACCCAGGGGGAGGCGAGCAGATGGGCCGATGCCAGCCTGTCTCAGAGAGGTCTGCTTCTCCTTGTTCCATATTTCATTTCACGACTTTGTTCACATCTTTACGGGGAAATCAAAAACCTGATAGGAGGAGGATAAAAATGTAACACAAGATGGTACACCGGCCATGCTTGTGTCGGTCCTCTCTGTCTCCGTCTTTCACGCTTCTGTCTTAACCTTGATTACCCTTACGCGTCTCACCTGTGTCTAATCGGCCCGCTTCCCTGCTAGTGTATTCAAACCCGCTTCCCCTTCCCTCCGGACCAGTCTTTCTTCCCTGAATGTGTAGCACTTGTGCCTTGTTCCTGTTTTTGGGTGAAAACATGTAAGATTTTATTGCCTGGGCAACTTGTTTGGTTCAGTCTTCCGTTTTAAGATCGTTTGACTGTTCGGAATGATCACTGGCAGAAACCAGATTGTTAAATGTTTTAACTTCCTGATTTGTGTATTGTTTTTGTTACCTTGAGTATAACAATACTCTATACAGAATCAGAACAGGTTTAAGTTTAAGTTAAAAAGTAAAAACCTAGAAAGTGGTTTGTGTCAGTGAACTTTTGCTAATCTCTCCATAAACGACAGATAATGGGATAATTTAACAGTCAAAAGTTCAAATGGTTGTTAAATAGAAAGTTTTGGCACAGCAAGTACTTCTTGTGAATGGCGGAATAAAGGTAATCCAGGGATTGCCTTCGGCTTGTATTCAATAACAACGCAATTCCAGAGCTGCTTGTATTATTCATCAAAGTGCTGTTGAGGGCGCTGAACAAATTGTCTTTGTTGTCCAAATGGGTTTGCACAAATCCCACTTCATTGTATTTTGCATGAACAATATTATTACTGGGAGTGAAATGTCCTCTGCTAAGGACAAATAGACTTACTGATGTCACGTGTGTCCATTTACTATAATGCCACAACTATTTGGTGATTTTGAGACATTTATTTTCAATAATGTCAAATGTTAATAGCTACAATATGCAGTGTTTGATGCATTTATTTACAATGCTCTTTTGCTTGGCAGTATTAAGCAGCAAGAATGTGTATGGTCCAATATTATCTTAGCTGCTACTTCAAATAAGTGAGCAAAGTGTTTGCCTGTGAAACAAAATCTATGAGTTGAAAAAAACTCAGCTTAATTTTTGTAGTGTATGTTATCCTGCAAACCTACTGTAGTGTAATCCATCAGATGCAGCCTCTTTATGACACTTTGCTGGGTTGGGGCTTTCCCCTGGGCCCTGGTCTTAGCTCACGATAAGACTAATGGCTGTGTGGTTTGAGAGGACTCCCGATGTGCCAGCGGGAAGGCTCCTCCTCTGCAATTTGGCGTCGGGGAGAAGTTTTGTTATCTACTGCGCCGGTAACCACCTGCAAGGGCCGCCTCACCGGTGGTAGTGTCTTGTTGCCTTCCTGTTCTGAAAGAATCAGGATTGATGGCAGGGTTTAGGACCATGATGCTTTTTGAAAAAAAAAAAAAGAAAAAAAAAAGAGAATGAGATTTCATATATTCAGATTCATTGTATAATTAGTGATTTTCTGCTTTTGCTCACATACTACCAACTACAAAAAAAAAAACATATTTTGCACTTTTCTTGTTTGGACCTAGTAAAGGTTTTTATTTTTTTTCAAGCAGCTAGACAGCTCAACAGTGTATCACTGCTTCTGTGTGTTTTCTTGGTTGTACTATTTCTGTGGTATTAAAATATGTAAATATCACATGTGTATGCTCACATATGAGCAAACAGGATCCTTCTGCCATGTATTTTACCAAATCTGTGGCTTAATTTTCATTTGTGGAGATGACACTTTACAGACAGTATGTGCTGAATGTCACATATTGTGCAGTGTCGCAGCTGTGAAAGCGATAACAATCAGAGAGGTGATGAATCCAAATTAAACATGGATGCCACCTGTTATGCTTAGGTAGATTCGTAATAAATTATTTTCACACTGCCCAAAACAGTATTTTCTACTGCTAGTATTTACTCCCTGCACCACCCGTCCATTGGAAGACCTCAGCCTTCATCTTAGGAACTCCCTTACTCCAAAAGTCAAGCTATATAGTCAGTGTTGTGTTAAGTGATTGTGATCTTTGTCGTCTTGTCTTGTTAATCTAATTGATGTAACGTAAAAAATTAGCATTTTAATGTATCCTCATCCTAACCCTCTACGTGGAAAAACCTCAGCAGTGAGGTCTGAGCAGCTAAAGACTTAAAGAACTTTATGCAGCTGTCTTGTTTTACCTCATCGCTCTGCTGTGTGCTGCCCAGAATCCCACAAAGCCTCTGCAAAGCTTTCCGTTAACAACAAGGAGAAGCAAATTCTGCATCATCCCTCGTCAGTGCATGTGCAAAGAACCCGCAGGGAAATATTTGTGGACTTCTCAGAGGGATATGTGCTTGTATTTTTACAATTTACTGACAAGTGTTGTGTTGAGACCTTCACACTGCAGCAGAGAGAGCAAGACAACCTCTCAACAGAAGATGCAACACGCTGTCACTGCCACCGGAAAGATCGTTTTTAGAATTGATGACCCTGTTTGACATTGATCTCCTCTGCATGAGAAGAGATGATGGCAGAGTCCTACAGGTGAAGCCAGTCCAATGCTGGAGCAGATTATCTGATTTCCTTGTCTAACTGACCGGAATCCTGCAGCTTTTCTTTAGCTCAGCTCGGATATCTTAACTTGATCTCAGTCTATAAATCAATCTGAGGCTTTGTGTTTATTTTGGTGTTTTGAGAACGTTGAGGAAAACGTGAAAGCATTATCTATACCAGCCTCAACTTGACTGATGATAAAAACAGGATGAGAGAGAAAATAACATAGCGTATCCTTTTGTGTGCATTCCATGTGAATATAAAAAGAAATCTATTCACGTTAAAAAGGGTGGTGGAAAAATAGGAGGAACTTTCTTCCAAGAGAGATGAAGTTCCATCTCATCGGTAAGGTAATGATGTGTAGTGTGGGTCAGGCAGGAAGTGACTCTAATGATGCTAGTCTTTTAACATATTTCCTGGCATTCACAGGATTACCATCTGCAATTTTATGGTTGATTTAAGATCACTATATTCTCTCGTTCATTACAGAGATTTTACATTTAAATGCGTATCAGATCCTTTTATTCTTCCATGTTTGATGAACCAGCAAAAGCCAGTTTATTTCCATTTTAACACAAATGATCAGAAAAAAAAACTTCTTGAGCTTCAGGTTCTTGCTGTCCTGTTGGAGTCCGTGAGGGATGTTGACCTCCTGAGACTGATCACTTGAGGGAATGAGGGAAGGAGTAGCAACATTTGGAGGATTAGATGTGTGAAAAGCTAATTGTGTCCATTTTAGCTGCCCTAATGTGACACGTTCAGTTCAAAACAGGTGACAGATATTAGATCCTGTCCCTTGGACTTCAGCAGCAGGAGAGAAACCCCCCCGGCACGGTGACTGGGACGCTGCTGGGGCACACTGCCAACATAACATCTTTCCCACCTGTCGAGGTATATGCGGCATGAGCTGCTCTTGGCTTTGACATCAACACAAACTAAATTGGAGCAAACAGATGCGCAGAGGGATCATTGTTTACCCAGATGGTCTTTGAATTGACAAATGAGCAGAAACCATAGGAAATTCTAATCCTTTATGTTTATGCAGGAGGAAAAGCCAATGACTGCAGCAATGCCAAAATGTATTAAAGGCTAGCTTACAAACACTGATGCCAATAGTGGGGAAAACAGATTAAATCCACAAATTCAAACTCCCTGAAGAGTGAGTGCTGCTGGGCAAACACATGGAGCTCTCTCATGGAGTCAGGCTCCTCAGTGGTCTTGAAAATATTCTTTTTCTTAAATACCGTAGTTATTTTGTCTTGGTAGTGCACAGTATTCCTGCAGTCACTAGTTTTGGTCCTGCTGCTCACAGTGAACACACCTTCTAGTTGCACAAGTCGCAACAAAAGCAGCAATTTCTGCATCTGAAGGTCCAGTTCAATGCTGCAACGAGCCAAAACTGACTCATCATAGAAATCTGCACCATCAGGATGATTTATTTAAAAAATTACTAAATATCTCCTTTTATTTTTTAAAAAAAGGACATGTATTGGTGTTATAATACCCATTGTTTTTGTTTCTTTGTATTCTTTCCAGTCAAAGCCAGGAGTGAACGACACCTGCTTACGTCGTTGTCATGCTAATTGGTTCAAATTCCGCTTTCAGGAAGAATCATTGTGCTGCATTTTTATGCCCAGCACTTTTGAAAAGAATTATATTGTAACAAATAACACAACTAGTTCTCATTTAAATGATAATTTTGTGTTGGTGTGTATTTTTCCGCTGCATACAAAAAGCAGCAACAGACAAAAGTCGTGCATTTAAATGACAAAAGAGATCTGTGTTAGGGCGGAGCAGAGGCTCCACTCAGGTTTGTCCAATTTAAGTCCAGAGTTTTTCATCAGCTTTGACTTGATGAACGAGCTGGGGACCCAGGCTGCGTGTGCTACTGTACATCGATGCACCATTGGTGTGACAAATGGCTGTGGGCTCTGTGACTATAAAGAGTAAACAGCCAGAGCTGCCAGTGGTCCAGGCAGCCAAACTCTACACAGCTCTTCCTCACATATCATTCATCTTCTTCATCCCATGATGAAACTGTATAAGGAAGGCACAATAAAGATGGTGTAAGCGTCCAGACTGTAGGCTGGAAGATATGCTTGTTTTCTCGGTTCAGAAGTAAGGCCACTGTGCTCCAGAGGTGTCCGCCGTAGATCAACACAGAAATTCATGCTGTTTCTTCACAACCCTGGACCAGAGAACACTGGGGGTTGTTGGAAACTATCTTGAATTCACTTTAAACCCGGGGTGACTGACTCTGTCTGTCATGAAGAAACACTTCTTCTATTCAGTGGCAGGAAAACAGGTCCAGTCTGCAGCCGTTCTGTGTTGAACTAATGAAATACTGCCCTTTGAACTCTTTTTTCACTTCCTGCCAAAACTTGTCTTCTGTTTTATGTTCTGTTCTAACCCTCAGTAGGTGAGTGCAGTCTTGGACTGTTACTAATGCATTTATTACTACTTTGTCTCTCTCTCTCACTGACAAAAAAAAGAGAACTTTCTAGAAACTTCTCATGAGTCTCAACAATATTAAAATAAGCAACCTATTGCAGTTTATAATAACTAAAAATTGTTTTTGCACCTATTTTAATATTGCAATGGTTCACAAAACCACAGAGATGCATGATGAAGATAAAGTATCTGCCAACACAATATTAGGATGGAAAAAGAACCACACGTTTACTGACAGAAACTCCATCACTTATTATCCTCTGTAGAAATATTCCTGTCTTTTGTCATCGCTTGTGTTTTGTTTGCATTGCATGTTATCAGTTTGATGAAAAGGTTTTTATTCGCTCCTGTTTGTCTGTTTGCGATCTTTCTTAAATCAGGTGGAGGTAATTTGAGTTCTTTCATTCGCTGGTCTTGGAGAATATTGCATTATTCATAGAAAAATAATTTTGAAAAGGGCAATGAAAAATAGATTTCAAGCTCTGCAACAGAAAATACTGGCAAATGTGTTTGTCCTGTGGCAAGTTTGTGTAGTTTTATTGTACCATGCTGAGAAAATTTTGGCAAAGACATGACTAAATCTGCACTTCCTGGGTCTCACTGGCTGTGATACCACTCTCAAATCTAAAGGTGTGATTCCAGCTCTGAATTAAACTCAACAGGTGAGAGACCACCAATGTTCCACAACCCATGTGATGGCAAATCTGATTTCATCCCTTTCAGGTTCAGCTTTACACAAAAAGCTTCTGTTTACTAAATCTAAGGACAGGTGGAGGAGACTACAGATATCCACAATTAGAACTGCATCATTGCCCCTTGATGGCATTAAACAACATTGTATTTATAAATAGCCATTAAATGGCTGTCTTCACCAGATAATCACTGCTGGTTCCACAAAATAGACGTAATTAGAACATCGCTGGAGATGAAAATATAATGAAAAAACAGTTCTTGGGTGGAAAAAAGACAAAAGGTAAAATGCTAATAATGCCGTTTTTGGTTTGGGATTGTGCAACGTTTGTTTATCTTTATCTTTTCAGGACAGAATTCAGCAGTACACCTACACCTAAAAGAGAGCGGAGACTCCTTTGAGGACAGTCAAGTATGTGTACCGGCCAAAGAACATCACTGGTTTAGGAGGGGTGTGAAAGAAACCATCCTAAAACAGGGGGTGGACTAAGAGGGTGGACTTTCTATCACACATGCAGTCCTCCATTCTTTTTATTGACAATCCAAATGCTTACACTGTTTCTTGAGACCAAGGTGACTTACTGTGTGACCCAGCAGAAAAAAGAGAGGCACTCCAAGTGCAACTAGGCTGATGGACTCTCAGGTGACCACCTAGGTCATTAGCATGTTAGTGGTCCACAAGGGCTATGTTTTCCAGCTTTGCCCCCAGCAAGTTTAGAACTGAAGAAGCCTTCTGCAGAGTAGGTGAAATATCTTCAAGAAAAACCAAGAAAAACAAGTCCGTCTAAAAATCTAACCTTGGTTTATCTTTATGCTTTTTTTTTTTTTTTTAAGAATCTTCCTTAGACACATCAGAATAAGAACAATAATAGCCAAGTTTTTCAAAAATGTAACATAAGCTCCACATAAAAGACAACTCTGTAAGAAGAGAAGTGGTATGACTCATGAGCAGCATTTAAAGCTGCTGCAACCTGTTGACCTCAAAAAAGTAAAGAAAGAAAAGCGAATGAATCACGTGGTTTGCAAACACTAAAATACTACTAATCCCACATGCGTTCATAAAGACCGAAGGACATTTTTTACACAAGACTGTAATTGGAAAAGCAAATCATAGATTCTCAACTTGAGTGCCTGTCTATACTTCCAAAGACAACAAACAAAACTGTTTGAGGACTGTTTTCAAAGCGGTATTTGTATTTTTCTGCAGGACAGTTCCCACCTATCATTTTTCTTATCTGCTGCACCCTGAAGGCTGCCACAGAGGAGAGCTCTGCAGGGCTGCTCTACAGGAAGGCTCCAGTGGTCCCCAGAGAAAAAGTCTGGTTTTGCTATTGAACAATCCAGTAAGCGCGGCTTTAAGCCGTGTCTCAGACTATCGTCTCCTCTCTCTAGCTTCCAGTTGCAACTTTTCGGTTGTGGAGAAATGCGATAGCTTCTTCTCAGAACCTCTCAGCGCCATTTCTCGTCAGTGTCGCAGATGTCAATTTTTGAGCTCTTGAGGATCTCAACATTTTAAGGAAGCAGTTTGGAACTACAGGGATGTACATGGCTGCCCCAAAGAGCTGTCAAATCTTTTTTTGTTCTACAAAGAAAAATATGATCTCTTAATTTAAAAACATACTCTTTTGCTTTTTTTCAGATGCAGAGAGCTGCTGAATAGAATCACTTCTTACAGCCTTTTGAAAGGATGGGTGCAACATCTTCAGATCCAGCAATCAGTTTTCTTTAAAACCTGAACCAATGGGAAGTAGCATGCTGTGCAAATGCACATAAATGAGGTCGTTTCATTGCCTCTGAAAGTGGGAGCAGCACTTCTAAGGGTAGGAGACAAGTTTCTTTTTAAATGACACAAGTTTTGAAAGCAATGAGAAAGGTTGGATGTAAATTTAACATGTAAGACATTTAATTTACAGTCAAAGGTATCTGATGAAAAATGCTGCTTCTTTAAGTGTCACACAATGGAAATAATAAAGATAAACAATGCTAATAAACTAACCCAATATGGTAGCAGTGATTCAGCCTGCCCGTACTTCCTGGGCCTTGAGCAAGTCACAATTTCCTTTCTTCTGTGTTTGTGATATTGAAACTGTCAAATCTATTCCTTTACCAGTTTGACAACACAGATTCCACCTGGGAGGATGTTCTAGAATTGCTTAAAAAGTGTTTATGGCTTTTGGTGTGTGTAGAGGGACCAGCTGTCAAAACATAGCCCATCACCTTTTGTGCATTGCTTAAAAAAGAAATGATCGCTCCTTCCCTCTCACACACACACACACACACACACACACACACACACACACACACACACACACACATATATTCTGGTATATTTGGCTTTGTATAAAGATAAAGTGCATCCTTATAGTTTTGACATGACAAGGCTTTGTTGACACTAAAGAGCACACAGTGTTTAGATGTCGCAAACTTTTTTGTATTAGGATTTTAGATTAATGCTGCTGTATTTTTGGTTTTAACATCTTGAGATTTTAACTTGTTATTTAGTGAAAAGTTCAAAAAACGTGATGAGACTAAAATCTATCCTTCTTCCTCTTCTTGTTCTGCCTCTGCTGCCCTAGCTTCATCTCAACATTTCAGGTTTGGCTGATTTAGTTTTTAAAGATAGCTGTTATCTGCATGCAGATGATCAGAAAAGCACATCATGATGCCGAGCAGGATGTGTTTTCAATTTTTTTTAGAACAGCACACGAGTTTTTTGTAAGGAAACTGAGGTACAAGTCAATAAAAACCTAAGAATACGTGGACACATGGAAATACCGAAGGTCCTTTTCATGACCGGTGCTGCAAACCCCTTTGACTTGTTGCAGGGCATCCATCAGTTTCCTACAGTCTTCATTTATAGGCCTAGAAGAAGTCAAGTCCAAGGTGAGTTCTCACAGTTTGAGGCAGTGTGACCCTTGGCAATGATTTGTAGCTGCCACTATTCCCCTCCCCTCTATGCCCACTTTTTTAAAGCCTTGGTCTGGTCTGTGTCAGGAGGATATTCAGAAGTGTCAGGACGAGAGATGGGCGACTGGGCCTTGACGCAAAATAATGAGACACGCGTGGGGGATGAGATTACCAGTAAAGAGGGATTATCTGAACAGACTGGGCGATGAACCTGTAAATACATCTCTGCAGATACCGAGAACCCAGCCAGGACAGGTGGGGTAGACGTGACAGCTGTGTGATTTTGTTTGAACACCCACTACTTCTCGCATCATGTTCATGGCAAGAAAAAACATCTGCTGCCTCCCCAGGGCTACACAAGAACGCCACATTGTTCCACATAATGAACTACTAATGAAGATTGAAAAGTGAAATGTTTGAAGATGCGCCTTGGCGCACGTGGAAGGTGTGCTTATCAACAGTTGCATCTTGAAAACTATAAATTAGATGGCGGCTGAACAGATCCAGCATGCGCAGACGCACTCTGGGTCCATGATAAATGACTGCACGCTGAGACAATGACCATGACCTTTACATATTGCATCATCTACGCATTAATAATGCATGGCATAGCACTTTGCTCAGTGCCATTACTATGTTTCATATCGCGAGTTGAAAAACAACAACAGTTCATTCCCCCTGCTTTTGCTTTCTAGTTTTGCCTGTCAACCAGAGCTTAAGGGTCTGTTTAAAAATTAATGAGCAGTGCTAGCCCTGTAAATAACTGCTGGTAATGCACTGTGGGTTATTTGAAATGTAAAACCTACTGTCATACTTTGATTATCTATGTATCTGCCCTGAGCATGGATCGGAGCATGGATGCACCATTCCATGCAGTCTGGCTGCTGGCAGACTTATTAAGGCTCGCTGTCACTTGTGTGTTTGACTGTTCCCCAGAGCTGAGCAGCAGCAGGCTCACCACAGCAGACTTTGGAGAGCACTTCATGTATATGCATAATATGATGTAAGCCTGAGAAGGTAATTATTCCTCCGACCCAGTGGATTCACTGAGGCAGCTGTTGGAAATCTGTCACCTGGAAATTGTTTTCAAGGAGTCTAAAACATCCATTCGTCAAAATCACAAATAAAAAGCAGCTCTGTGGACTGACACCACGAATGTGCTGGGAGAGCTTTTTTTTACATGCGGAGGAAAAAGCTCCAGAACTTGCCAGTGTGTCATGATGTTGGTCCTTGTTGCTATTTTTCTGGATGCCAACTTCATGGCTTTATAATTGCGCGTCTAGCTACAGATAGCATGCTCTTGTCTAGTGAATAATTAATTTGAGCAAATTGTGCTGCTATAATTTGAATTCCTGCTGCACTGCTCTCATGGTCACCCTTATTCTATGTTGGGCTAGAAGTCTATTTTCTGCCCCATATCAATTTTTCATGTGCAGCCATTTGTCCTCGGGGGACGCATGTCATCCCACTGCTGGATGCCATGTTTTCACCTGTCCCTTTAGCGCTGACATTTCCTGGACACTGAGCGATGAGGAGGGAAAAACTTGGTGGTACTTATTATTTACAAACTTGGCCTATTTCTGTTTAACATATTCATGTTCTTGAGCAACTCGGTTGCCAAAGAAAAGAGTTTCTCCTATGCGCAGAGCCTGCATAACAATCATCTCATCTCATTTGTTCATCCAGTGGCTAATTGACCTGATTCAGCAACAGGAGAGACTTCAGTGGTGCGTGATTATTAAGCTGCCTGATGAGTCTGTCCTCGGACTCCCACCTAGATGCAGTAATATGAGGGACACCTGCTCCAGATGCCCTTGCCCCTTAGAAGTCTCCCTGTGATGCAGAAGCTTGGCTGGCCCTCCTGGAAGGCGCCCTGGGATCGGTCCAGGCGGTTGCTGTTAATGAGGTGGTCTCTCCTTCGTCACGCTGCTCTCTACGTTCATTGATGTCACTTCACGGGATCATATATGAGCCATTTGGAAGCAGGCAGACCGACAAACCTGCTGCTTCATCAATCCCCCCCACACGCTTTCAAAAAGTTTTGTTTCCTTCCTTTAACTTTTTTAAAATAACTGTTGAAATAAAAATAGTAATAATAGTGATATTCTAGTGTTTGATTAATTACCACTTTATCAAAATGTTTGTAATGGGCAAAAGATAACTAATTCAGTGATTTATCAACTGCTCTCAGAGCCAATCTTGGTTTATATTTTTAGGAATAGCATTTTAATTCAGATTTTGTAGGTAGCTTAGAGTGTAAAATTGGCATTTTCAGAAGAAGGAAATCGAAACTATCAGCCAAACCGTTGATTGTACCAGTAAATAAGGCCAGTTTAATGTATAGGGACATAAATAAACTTAACGGGAATGAATGGACAAACTGACGCCTCAGTTGCCTCATCGCTGATGTGATTTCCACAATTCTCACGTCCACTGGCTGCAAGAGAAGATTCAATTTAATCTAAACATAATCTGTTCCACATGATGGCTGTATTCCTGATATTCACGACATCGTGTCTGTGCTTAGAATAAAGCGAGTCGAAAAGAAAAGACAACTATTTGGTTCCTTCCTTTACACAGGAAGATTCTTTTCCCCAAAGAGACAATTAGAGGGGGAAACCTGTGTTGGCTCAGATAGCAAATAACGTTCAGGAATACAATCATCCTGAATTGTGACTTAAGGCAGCAGCAGAAGCCACCACAGCCACATTTCCGAGAAGTCTGGCGATTAAAGCTGCAACAGCTGCAGGATAATAACGCTTCACCGAATAATAATGCAACAAATGGAGGCTGGAAATTGTACCATCATGGCTCTATATGACAAAACGTCCATGTGCTCGCAGTCAAATGCGGCCTTTATATTTGGTAGAGCTGGAGTAACAGCTGATATCTGCTTTGGTAAAGCCGGAGGATCTTTTTTTTTTGCTGGTATTATACACCAGAAAATGAAAGGCAGGTCCCCTGTGAAGCAATTTGTTGGGGCAGCACATAAATTGCATTGTGTTTTGCTCCTTTCAGTCAGGTCAGACCCTGATTGAAACGTGGAGATACACAAAGCACTACTGATTTGTCTCTTTTGAAACGTTATCAGCAGCGAGTCGGAAGGAACGCTGCGAACGATTCTGGACATGGAGCTCAGGTCTGGAAAGAGTGAAACAGAGTGAGAGCGCTCATCATTATTCTTGTGTTCTCTAGGTAAAAAGTGAGCAGGTTTTCCACAAAAATCTGGTTTTTTTTTTAAAACCCTGGGTTAAAAAGTGTACTCATTCAGACATTTGTGTATTTTTTAGTATAAAATTTAGTCCGCAAAGATATTTTATACTTTCAGTGCCAAAGACTTTTGTGGTCTTTATGTTTGTTTCGGGCTTGCTGGGCATTTTTCTCTCCGTTTGAAGGAATAGGTGTGTTGCTGAAAGGAATGCTGCATGGGACAGTCTTTGTTCATGGGTCCTCGGGGGAGGGGTCATTTACCAGTCTCCCCCAGTCTACTTGGACCAGAGAAACCTCACACAATCTGCTGCCTCAGCAGCCACAAATGGCTGTCTGCTTTACACCATAATTGAGAGAAAATGAAAGTATAAAAAAGAAAAGACCCCAGCAAAGACCTGGCAACCCCAGTTGCTTTAGTTATTGATTTTTCTGACCCTCAGGTTTGATTTTGTCCTACGATGCATTTTGTATCCAATTTAATTTTCATATTTAACCAAAGTTCTGTCTCTTTGCCTGGTGACATCAGTGTGCTGGATCAGAGCGTTTAAACAAAAGAAAGAACATTTTAAGTGTTATGTGAATATTCCAAGGTGCAATATATGAATAGAGC
Organism: Tetraodon nigroviridis; assembly: GCA_000180735.1. Lineage (NCBI taxonomy): Eukaryota > Metazoa > Chordata > Actinopteri > Tetraodontiformes > Tetraodontidae > Tetraodon > Tetraodon nigroviridis. Next base: position 1,390,333 of record CAAE01014528.1, on the reverse strand, counting down.
ATCATATAAATGTTGAATGATCAGAAGTGCTGTGACTGAATCAGAGAGCTTTAAAATTGGTTGATTCCATATGATTTTTGTTAAATGGATGTGATCATGGAAATCGCATCATGGCAGCAGGTGTCGTATTGGCTCCACAGTGGGTGAATGAGCGTCCTATACGTTCACCAGACCCACAAATGACACCCACAATTATGAGAGTGAACATTCACAGTGTGATGTTAGCATTACAGCTGCTTTAGCTGCAGGGGAGCTGACGATGACACGGGTGGATCACAAGATCTTCCTCAGTGGCACCAAACTCTCACCCTGGCAATAGGGTTGATCTAGTCAAACTCTGTTTTGCCCAGTAATACAGATCACTTGCTGCTAAATTTCAATTTTTTAATCATTTGCAGCAGCAAATGGGAGCCTCTCTCGTGAAAAAACAAAGCCGTTGTTTCTTTGCAAGCCAATTAGTTTTGAAAATTCCACATGCGACCAGCTCTTTTTATTTCCAACTCCTTTTACACAACCTTTGCAAAAGCCTAACATGTCACCGCTGACCTTTTTGGATGGCGATGATTTGAATTTTAATGACTGAACTTTAAATGCTTATTAATAGCCACTGCTTAGGCCTCCTAAGTGTACGTTTGCAAAGGGTTGGTTGATATTTATCAAACAACCTCTATATTAAAGAGTCACACTAGAGGAAAAACTTCTGTGTTTGCGCCGTGCAGAAATTCTGTGTAAATGCAACCTCCTTGTAACTCCTAAATTAACAAATTAAAAGTGGTAAAATGGTGACTTCCTGCTGACTTGAACAAAAATGGAATATTCTGTGAGCTTCATGCAGTTTCATGAAAACTTCACATTTAGGAGTTGCCTAGCTACCCGTTATACAGTATAAAGTTCTTATCACCTTCAGCTATGCCTAAGTAGAGAAGATTTGAAAAATGTACTTCCAGGTAAGTTTAAAAAAAGGAACTATAAAGGTTGCTGTGCACACTTAAGTGAGACTTTAGGAATTGACTTCATCATCATCATCATCATCATCATCATCATCATCATCATCATCATCGTCATCATCATTGTTCCCCAGTGATGAAAACCATCTAACGTTGTTCAGCCAGGTTGTTCAATATCAGGAAGTTCATATGGTAACACTGGGAATCCCATCGGGTTACATGAAATGAATACCTTAATTATGCAATGATTCTGATAACAGCATATTTGCCCTTGCTACAGCTTGTATTCCTGGATCCAGAGCTCATTCTCCACACATCATGAAACTGAAATCTACCCGTCTTGCTTCCTTTTCTATTTTGGGGGGATAGGGTGGGATTTCACAGGGGAGTTGATTCTATTGATAATGACGTGCACACTGCTGGTGTCCCTTCAGCTGGGCCTGGTGCCTACGGGCCTGTTCCCTGGAGTCATCCACCACAGCCATAATGATATTTCTGCCTTTTTGTAGCTTTAATGGCCAAGGTCCTCCTTTAGTGCAGACACTAAACTCCTTACAGGAAGAAGCTTTACTTTATTATTTGATTTGATTTGCAGTGTTTGTCATTAAAACAGCTTTTGAATTTGTTCTGGATGCACAAATACAGCGTTCACTAAAGGTTCCAAGGACATCTGCCCTGGTTGTTTTTAATTATCTCAAATAATGTTTTATTTTCTTTATCATTCTTTCTGTGTGATTTCTTTCTCTGATTCATTTCTCTCTGTATAAATTTGTGCCTAAAACTCAATTAAGTAACAAGGGAAGTTCAAAGTCACTAATTACCGTGGTTCAAAGAAGGAAATGTGCAGATAATTTAATCGGCAGGCTAAGAGCAGCGCTTTCACGATTTATTCGGTTTGGAAACATTTCTGCTGACAGATTTTTGATAAACCAAAACCATGTGCAATCTTATCCCAAAATACTCCCCACATTTGTGAAATGATATATGCACCTGTAGGTTAAAATTGTTCTTGCATGAAAACTATAGCCTTTTTTTGAAGAAAATGCGAATTTGGGCATTTTTGATGTTTTTTAAGGCTGTAAAATGCAATTTGACTGTCGAGCAGCGGAAAACAGCAGCCAGGTTCTCTGCCAGAGATGCTTTTCTCCAGCATCGGCTTGTTTTTGTTCCTTTGTGGACGGGACCACTGCGGTGCTGGAGACAGATGCGTTTGACTCTTCCAGTGGAGGTCAGAGACAGAATTTAAGAATCGGGGAAGAATGCTGATGTTGTATTAAAACGTCGTCTGCAACTCATTTTTCTTTTTCTTTTTGCTTTTCATTACGCAAATACTTCTCAATATACTCTGTACAAATACCTACATACATCTTTAACCCTGGTGGGTTTCACAGAGAAAAAACAAAACAGACATAAATTAGATAATAAGAGAGAAAACTGTGGCCAAGATAGATATCAACAAACTATGTCAGGTTTTTTTTGTCAGCCTCTTCATTTATTCCCTGTTTTCTGACAGCTTTTCTGACAAAACAAATGAATCGTAAATAACAAAGAGGGTTGGGTTTTTTTTTTTTGTTTTTTGCTGAGTTAACAGTGCTGCAAAGCTCTACAGTATTTAAAACGATTCACTAGTTTTTCTTGTGCTCTTCTGTTTTAGAATGACAGACTGGATTTGGAACAGGTTTTAGTGTGCAATGAAGAATATTTTTCAGTCCTTTGTGTTTTCTTTTAAGGTTTACCTTAAAATTAAAATCTCATGATGCAAATTTCACTTAATGGGGTGAAGAATACTCCTCCAAAGAAAAAAGGTGGAAGAAACAAACAGGTTTTAAGTATTTAATACTCCAACAATCTAACAAATTGATTGGAAACTGTTGTTCATTACTCTTTAGTGCAATTTACCTTTCATATGCTTTCTTAAGCTAAATAATATACACTAATGTAACGAACACACACGCCAGCATAGCTTCTATGGAAAGACGTGAGGAGGAGAGAACAGCTGGGAAATGTTTAATGCAAGAAGGGGTGGTCTGAATGTGGCTGTCCTTTATTGGTGTGTAGAAAACACACACACACACACACACACACACACACACACACACACACACACACACACACAGACGCACACAGACGCACTTTGGAGTTGACTGCTGGTCTCGGGACACGCGGGACGCGGTTCGAAGCTGTCCATCCTCTGCTGTCCTGTTGCTCGTCTCTCCTCTTCAGCGCAGGTAGGACATGTGTCAAAGTTGTCGCGCTTTGCGGTTAAACGCGTGATATTTGCTCCGTCGGCTGTGGCTGCGTTCCCCGCACGCCGCGGCGCACCGATGCCTCCGCGCCGACGGACTCGGCTCGACCGCAAAGAGCGATCACAGGCTGGAACCTTCCCCTCGGGGCGACCGCGCGGCCAAGCGCCCCAGATCTGAAGCATTTCCAGGAAACTTGTGCAGGTATCCGTGGATTCCTCCACTCAGGGGACGCGGCGCGTTCCGGGCATGTTTGGAGCCGTGAGCCGGCACGGCTGCTCATGAAGGAATCCATGCCAAAATCAGTTTGAATAAGCTCTTAGATCACAAACACGATTTAAACGCATATGGTGGTGTGTGTGTGTGTGTGTGTGTGTGTGTGTGTGTGTGTGTGTGTGTGTGTTATCATTTTCACGGAATCAGGTAAAAGACACCTGCAATTAGACGCCACGGATGGAGACATGATTTTGATCATGATTCACAGATTGTCTGGTCTTCTATATTGAAAGAGGAAATCATATCTGTACCACACATTCCTACCAAAGAGCATAGGTCCACTCTCATTTTTGCTGTGTGTGTGATTATGCTCACAGTTCCCCTGTGATTGTTTAGAATCTCAAGTGCAGATTTCTTCCAGGGTGTGTGATGGTGTGTGTTTTGAGAGACTCTCAAAATACTATTACGCTCTCCTTGCAATGCAGCTACAGAAGCCACTAAATACTCAAAGCCCTCTGTCACCGAGGCCAGAGACATCATGATTCATTTGCCACTTTGTAGCTTAATTTCCAGAGCACTGACTTGTCATGTTCGTTTCAATTAGGCCCAGGATTGTGATCTTTAATAGATTTGGGTTCTTCGCACTCTTGTTGACACTTAAGAGGATAAAACAGAGACTTCAGCTGCCTCACCAAAACTTAATATCGAAAAATACTGCACAAATGAACAGCCTAGTTTAAAATTCTCAACGTGTGTGTGTGTGTTTCAGCGTGTTTATTGGGGCTATGTTCTCACATTGCCCCAGCCCAGTCATTGTGCAGGTAGTGTGAGCTGCAGGCTAATCTTCCAGGGATGATGGAGATAACAGTGATGTATGAAGGTTTAACACCCAGAGCTGACTGTTGCCTCGCAGAGGTCAGCTCTGTGATACAGAGTAGTGCTTCAGCCAGCTTCTTTCACACAGGCACCGACCTGGCAGGCGGACACGGGCGGGGGCTGCCGCAGCCGTGGCCGTAGCCTGCAGGAGCCTCGAATGATAAATGAGTCGTTGCCGTTCACACATCTGTCAGTCGTGTCTGAGCTCCGACTTAAGTACGTTATATGCAGCCATGATGGTAACATCAGACTTCTGCTTTATAACCACAAGATGTTCTTTAAATAGGTAGCAAAGATGCACTCCGTCCGGTCCGCAATAAGGATGGTTAAAGATAGCATCTTAGCTGCTTCCTGGTGGTTGGGTGCAGTATTGAACAATGTCCGAGTCTGGCTTTGAATCGGGTCGTGGAATCTGAGCCTCAAATTTAAAAGTCCTTCTCATAAAATCCAATCCAAAGATATTAATGTTTTAGAAATAACACCAAAATATTGTTCTGCCATTTGCTGTGAAACTCAGGTAACTACGGTAATAAGGGTAAAATACTCTCTTCCTGCTGCAGTTCGTTGATCGTGCCTCTTAACCTCTGACCTTTTAAATAAAGTACCACCACATCTAAATGTATTATTGTTGTTCTCTCTGTTTGAATTTTACAAAACTGTTTAAACGTTCTGCGATAGCCATAACTGCCAATGAGCAATGCTGGAAAAACACCTCTTTGCTATGAAATCCAGAGCCTGTCTGTGTGATTTACAGTTTTTATGACTAGACAGCAGAGTATAGATCTGTGTACCAGATCAATCCTAAACAACCCTGCAGGCGCTGGATTAGAAGTCATTTCTCTTTATTGGAAATAACCTTTTGGTCACGGGTGCACCGCATGGTCATTTCATGAGAGAATGCACACCAGAGACGGAATATGGACAATTCATTTCTTTGTTGTCATCTGATGATTAATCCAGGGAGGAAGTGCGATTATGGCAGTGGGATTGCTTGTCTGCTGCCTGTCAGCAGGGACAGTCTGATGTATGAGGTGTCATTTAAAGAGACGCGGCCGTCTAATAAGTAGATTAAAAATGGCCATTAAACACCCATCTGATGGCAATATAAGAGTTAAGTAATAGATGTGACTGTTTATATTAAAGCGTTTCAGAGCATTAGAAATGCTCTCTGTATTCTGATTTACAAAGATGAGGTCTAAATATGCATAAATTCTGATCTAAAACTGAAAATCTTCACATTTGAAATGCGACAGCTAATTTATGTCTACAAATTTGCTTCTAAATTTTAAAAGCTAGATTAAATATATATCCTTCTACACGTTGTAATGAATTTGCAGTGCTTTCAGATGGTGTTGCCCGTATAATAATAATTTATTCATAAATCAGTGCAAAGGACTATTGATCTAGAGTTATAAAATAAAGTCTTGTGTAGCATGCAGCACATTGGTTTCTGTAGAAACAGTAATTGTGACAGCAAAGTAAATATCTACACATATTTGTCAGTAATGGCTGTCAAAAAGCCATCTACCCTTCATTAGCGCAGGTCGATACTGCAGTAGAGATTTTTCAACATTCCGATAATGGCGGCCAAGACAGATTGTGGTGTCCGGAGCCACAGAAGCCAGGTAAGACTTAGAGTCTGTGGGATGGAGAGTGACGCTGCAGGAAGCCGGCAAAACAGGACGGAGCAGTGACCTTTACTCTCTGATGGAGCCTGACAGCTGCTTGATGGAGGCTGTGCAGCCTGAATAACGTTGAATTATACCTGACAAGGATCTACGAGGAAGCTATAAAGCTGAAGGAGGAACATTGGAATAAATGAAGGAACCTGACCAGCAGCAGCAAAGAAGCAAAACATGAATGCTGGCTCAAGTTCTTCATGTTTTCCGCTAAGTTAAGCGCTGCGGCTCAGTCGCCCTTCACAACCTGGTGCAACACGAAACACATGGCCATCTTTGGTTTGATTTGTTCTCTGCTTTTCTCAGCAGAATTTTTACCTCTGGGTGATCTGCCTTTGTCTAATGCTCTTTGGCAGAGGAAGCCGGACTTATGAATAAATCAGAGCTGTCACTTTCTCTGCTTTGAAGGATAGTGAACAGAATTACGGCGCGCTGTACCACCCTGAACCGCTGCTTTCATCTTTTTGCCCTTTTGTGAGCTAAAAATAGACGAAAGCAGCAAAGCATTGTCTACTAGCTGCGTCGGTACATTTCATGAATTATTAACATTTCGTTGTTTTTGACAACAGTTTTTAGAATCAAAAATTAATGGGAACCTGGCGTTGAACCTGTGGCTCAGGGAGCAGCTACTATTGCCAACCTCTGATTATGTCGTATCTGTGACTTTCACCATGGTAACTGGGTTTCTGTCTGCGAAAGCAGGGTATTTACTGTGCTAAAGAATTTCAATACAAATTTTTCGGCAAGTGGATTGTATATTTAATGGGTTTTTTTTGGTTTTTTTTTTGCTCCTCAAAATATAAAAACACCCAAATATTTTTATTTTGCCTGGAACTGACTGCAAATTAGAAATGTCCTTTACTGCAGTAAATTTAATACAAACAAGGTTTTCAGTCAGACTCCGAGGATTGAAGATCACAGGATTAAATCTCAGAAAGGAGACGGTAGCTGGGATTATTTTCTTCTAACAAATCCTCAGTTGTTGCTGTTGCCTTTCTTATGCATTAAAAGTTGGGCAACACCTCCACAACACTGATAGAAAGTCTGAATGATCATTTCCCAAATTCACTGTCTGGAAGTAGATTCACAGCACTGTTCTGCTGTCTGTATTGTTGGTCTCTGTGTGGATGGACTCCCAGAAAAATCCATTTGGTTACCAATCATCTACTGTAGATTTGCTGGCACTCTTGAAAAGGGACAGGTTTAGGTTTACAGTTACAGTTCAATCAATCTTTCAACAAGTTTCCACCAAAACTCACATATTTGACCTTCAGCAGAAGAGTCATTAAATGACAGAATGTGAGCTATTTACGGAGAATAATTGAGTGGTATTGCTAACATGCTATTCTGCCATGTATGCTCACCCTTGCAGATTCTTTTTGTTCTATTTCTAAATCCCGGAGTAGCTGATGACAACACAACAGTTTGAGTAAATATAAAAATGTTTTTTGCAGCTTTGACAAAGGTGTGAGAGGGTTCTGGCTGGGAACTGAATGTGTGGATTCAGTGGACACTCGCTCCACCAAGAAGCCAACAATCAATGCTTCTAATTACACCTTTGAAGCCAACAATGTAGAATTCAATCCTGCCACTTGACTCTGGCAGCGATGTAGCGTGCTGCTCACCGCTGCCTTGCCTCAATCTTATTTCCAGCCACAGGAATACAGTAAGTTAGTGGAAATTACTTTCTGTCTAGCACCTCCATCCATCAATCCTCGTCTCAGTTCCTATCTGATGCTGACGAACAATGTGAGCTTGTGTGATGTTTCATGAATTTATGTGCTTGTTGACGCTTGATGCATTCAGCCTATTTTTAAACTTCATTCATCCTCGGCTCCCACAACTGACGCTGATTGAAAATGACACTGGAGAATGACTTTGATAGCATATGACAATTTATCTGGACATTGCCTATTTTTGAAAACTGCTCATAAGTAAGCATATGCATACATGTAAATAGGGACATTAGGTCTTGGAGTTTGGGTAATAAAGCCCGTTACAGCTCGACAGGTGATATTACCATTTATTCACCTCATCTAATGCATCTCTCCTTCTGCCTTAGAGTGATGTCAGAGCCAGCAGTCAAGTAAAAGTCAAACTAAGACAAAGAGCCGTTTCATGGGAGCCATTACGGCTTTATTTGCCTCTCAGAAAATTAAAGGAAAGAGTCTCTCCTTCCTTATTTGTGAATATTTGACTAATCCACACCCTGAATGCTCAGGGTTTATCTGTTTATTTTGTCTGAATCTGCTTTACAAATTTTCGTGTCATGTTCTGTTCACATGAAATTGTCAGTGGCTGCTTCCTCCTCAGACCTCTCTGAGCATGTATGGAACATGATACGCTACACTGGAAAAATAAGTGGATGCTAAGAGCATAATGAGAACTTCCTTGCTATTAAGCACAGTTTCCAACACCCATCTCTTATAATCTACAGAGAAGCATAAATGGCCCAGCCCCACAGCATGATTAATGCACCGCACACAGAAATGGATTTGCGATGAAGCAGTCATGTGATGTGCTGCTTACACTTGCAATAAACCTGCACCTTCACAATATTGCAGCTCCCTGTGCGTTCATGTCAGCATTTGCATGGCAAATAGCCACATTGGTGGATGCATGTGACCACAGGGACTTATCCATGACACAGACCCGGGCTCTCTAATGAGTGTTTTCAGACCCTGTGGTGCTCACCTCTCTTTGTTTGGTGTGCATCCCTGCAACTCGGCTGGGCTCTATTCATTCTTCTGCATCGTTGTCATTTAATTGACCCTGTGACCCCTTCCCTTTACCCCCTTCAGTGTGTAGTCCACCTCTCAGCATTGCTCATTGCTTGTATCATTTCTTAGTCAGTTCTTGTTTCTTTTGTACAATGTAAAAATAACTCAAGCCATTTGCAGACGATGATTTTTTTTTTTCACTCTGACTGATTTGAATTGATTGAGCCTAATTTTCATGACCTCTGGGGCTTTAGCTCCTTGTTGTGCCTCCCCAGAAAAAAGCCCCAGCAAGCAGGAATTCATTAGTATATTTGTTCTTCATAGCACAATGGCGTAAAGACCAGCAGGAAGGTCTCATGTATGACGAGCGCGCTCATCCTTCAGCCTGACTGCTGTGCGTTGTGATTTCATTTCCCACAGGAATGTTCTTACATTTCGTCTTGGAGCAAAATTGTGTTAAACTCAAATAGCTATTTCCCTTAAATAGAAAACATGTCCTGAAGACACAGTGGTATTACTGTGCATCTACAACGCTGCTATTCTTTCATCACCAAATATAGATTGTTCCCTGGCCAAACAATAACTAGACCTGGGTTGTAGCAATTTTTGGCGGAATTCAAGTCTCAAGTGAGTTAGAAGCCAAACTAGAAAGCTGTCATAATTTCCTAATATTTCTTAGAGAAAAGCTGCTGCTGAGGTCGACCTGGTCATGATTGGATTAGATGGGGTCTTTCTGTCATGTGCTTTTGTTTGTAGGGAGAGGGAGGGCGGGCGGGCGGGCTGGCGCGTGGCTTTGCCTGTGATGAGTGAAGCCCTCGACCTGCCTGATGGTGGAGGATGGATGGCTTCGAACTACAAGGTCCAGGAGAAATGTGCCCGGGCGCCGTCAGGGAATAGTGAAGAAATGATTCATTTTCAGCATCACTTCACCCAGGATGATCTCATTATTTTGTGTGAGTGGACAGTCCCCCTGATGAGAACGTGGCAGGCCTGCAGAGTCGAGGTGTGCCACGTGTGCCATTGCATGCCACCCCTTATGCATCGCAGAGAGATAGCATTCCAGAAATAAAATAATCACAAATCACTGTCTTTTCTGACAGAAACACATCTGGTGGTGAATGGTCCCCATCTCTTTAAACATTTCTGCTATTCTTCTTCTTTTGTGATTCAGTTATTCATCATTTTCAATGTTTGATAAGACATACTCTAATTAAAGCCTGAATATAGGACCGAATAATCAAAATCCGATAACCGTCTTTGAACATGATATCAGAACAGTGTCACACCTACGTGTGTGCTAATTAAAATGAGGTAAGACTTGATATCGGTGATACCGTGGCACGCCTTGTGTATTAACAGCCTGTGCTAGAGCGCAGAAACCCTGCATGCCTTCTTTAAAGAAAAAAAGAACAGATTAAAGAAAAGATTAAACATGTGCAGTAAAAATAAGGTTTTTACAACACAGTTCGTGAAACAAAAAAATCTGGATAAAAGCTTTGCTCATACTTATGTCTAAATATTTACCCAGCTTATTTACCTGCATTTTATTGTCTTTATGTTTAAAAAAGAAAGCTTGCGTCTTCATATATGATGCCACTGTGCCAGTAATATGAGTAGCAACATCCTCCACCTGTTTTGCAAACAATTGCTAACCCTAGTATAAAAAAATGGGCCTTTTTTTAAATGCAGTGCAACGCATGCATTGTATTACGGTATTGTTCCTCCTTAATAAGTTCATGTGGCTGTCTTTGTGCCGTCCACGTGGATAAGAGAAGAGCCTCAAAATCCCACAATGCTGTTTGTGTTTATGTTGAATCAGCCGGCTTTACCAAGGTTGCATACGTTGCTTGAAAGCGGTGACATGTGCTCTGCTGACGCTGCCCTTGATGTCTGAAGTAAAATGGACATGAAGGTAAGACTCAGCAGACCCCACTACAAATACCTGAGGGCTTTTTCCTCTTAAAAAGAAGAGAGACTGCTTTTTTTTTTGTTTAGATTAGCAATATTTTACTTTCTCAATCTGATATAATTGATTTCAGGTGTAAAATTCAATAAAGTGGTTCTGCTTGTTCTGTACCAGCGGGCTACCACTAGGTGGTGATTGAGCAGCTTCAGCAAATTCTTAGAGTTATGCTAGTTCATAAAAAAATTGTTAAGTTACATTGTTCAATATCTCCATCTTAGAAAAGTAAAATACTGGCATCTACCGTAAAAACCGGACTATAGAGCGCACCTGATTATAAGCCGCACCCACTACATTTTTAGAGGAAAACCGATTTTGTACATACA
>CAAE01014528.1:1352851-1362949 GCA_000180735.1 Tetraodon nigroviridis | reverse complement strand
CTACAACGAACTGGATCCATCCCAGGAAAAAACTGCACACCTATTAAAGGTTCATTACTTTGTGTAATTTAAAGGACATTGAAGGGAGAGTAGAAATGAAGCGCCTCCCTTGGAAGCTGCAGAAACAAGGCCCTTACCCAAGGCAAAGCCTCCCACTCTCATTAGAATGTTGATGATGATGATGATGATGATAATGATGATGATGATGATGATGATGATGCAGGCAGCAGTAGTGTTTGTCCTGCACAAGGTCAGGGATGTGTTCGAAAGCATCCCATCCTCAAGTGCACACAAAGAAAAATGAGTGTGCAGTTTGGCCTTCAAAATGTGATGTCAGGGAAGTGAGTGGGTGGACACCAGTGTTTCAGTCATCACTGGAGAAATGTTACATTTTCATGGGAGTAATTAGTGCAGCAATCATTAATTACTCATGTGCAGTGATCACTGGGCTGCAGCTAACAAAGCAAAAGGCTATCACACATTAGCAAAGCAGTGTGAGATCAACAGAGTTCTAATTTGATCTGACCATGAGTGAGATAATGCTCTAAAATTGCAACTTTCCTGTAAATGCTTTAACCATGTTGTCCTTCCCCCATTCAAATCGCACTAAAAAGAAGCATAACTCTGTGACGCAGACAGGTTGGCTGTCAGTTTGTGTAATTACACTTAACTTGTAATATAGCCTTCATTTAATCTGCTGTATGGAAAGTTGGAATAGTCATCCAGACGAATGGTGGAAACAAGCATTTCCTGGAAGCATTTTGGTGCAGTTCTGTTCCAGGCCCTACAGAAGTCAAAGGCATGTTTATCCTTTCAGCATATTTAATAATCTTTCTCCAAGGCCAAGAATGAAAAAAAAATCATTTAATATCCCCATTATAAATGCATTAGGCCTGTGTACTACTCTTTAATGTGTGTCTAAGAAGGTTTTTGCAAAGACAAGATAAAAGTGACATTAAAACTCTTAAATTGGGCCTTATTTCTTGCTTGTAGCTTTAAAAGGTCTGTAAGGTGTATGAATATGCAAATTACTTTCTTTTCACAAATTCAGCTGCTGCACATGAAGACTTCCCTTCTGGATGTCTTTCCATTATCAGGTTTAGATTCACAACCGGGCTCAGCACTTGCAACAAGCTGATGTATGAGGTTTTTAAGTGTGTGACCAGAGATGAGAAGTCTGCTCACAACAGTGCAGAGTTCAATAAAAACCACAGCCAGACAGTAAATACAGAGCAGAGAAATCAAACACATGCTGTGGTTTCTGCTGACTTTCTGCAAAACCATCAGCGCGGACGTGTAAAATAAAGTAGCCCATCAATGGGAGAGAGTAGCTCTTCTCTAGGCTGTGTTCAGATCAGATTTATGTCTCAGCTGTCATTCATGATTACATTTGACACTTAATTGACTCTAAACATCCCCATAATATGGACTCTTGGAGGCTTTAATGCATTGATCCATCCATGGAAAGAGAGTTCAGCTGATTTAAAAGGAAACAAATGTTACCACAGTAACCACAAACCCTCCTTCCTATTATTTATTTCAATATTTAATCACTGCAGTGAGAAACACATTCATTTAAATATAGTCATTTTTTAACAACTGTAGGTGACTTATAAAACAGCAAGAGTTTCATAATAATAATAATAATAAGTCAAGAATAGGTGTTCATGATGTAGCTGTTAAAAGGCTGCATGGAGGATGCCTGTTGGTGTTTTTTTTTTGTTTGTTTTGGGGTTTTTTTTTTAATACGTAATTGCTTTCTTATCGTTGTACATTATTTGTCCCATAACATGTTTCTGTGATGGTTTAGTTGTACCCACAATCCTCTCAAGGAGTCCAGATGACAGCTAATTATGTGGGTGTGGAGTTTACATTTACACAGCTTTGTGGCCACTGAGTGGGTTTTTCTTGCATTAATTCAGTGTCACTTACTCGCTATTATTGAACAACTAATGTGTTTCTCCACATAGACAACACTCGCCACGGGCCTGTCTTCACCCAAGAGCCAAGTGACAGCATTTTCCCTCTAAGCACCGAAGATAAGCGGGTTTTTATTAATTGCAGAGCAAAAGGAAACCCACCCCCACATTATAGGTATGTGTAAACCACAAGGTGAGACCACAGTGTTTAATATCAGGAGTGAAATTAGAGGGGTTTTTGTGCGTGTTGTTAACTTTAAAGCATTATTATTACATCTATAGGTGGACTGTGGATGGAAGAGAAATCAGTACAGAGTCAGATCCGAACTACAGCTTGGCAGAGGGAAACCTGTTGATAAAAAATCCACATGTGGTCAATCACAGAGGAGTTTATCAGTGCATTGCCACCAACACATTTGGGACCATCGTCAGCCGACAGGCGAAAGTACAGTTCGCATGTGAGTAGATTTTGTGTCGTTATAATTGCACACTGGAAAAATTATCAGGTGACAATGGCAGCATCAGCATGTTTCCATCCATTTCCCTAATAATTCGGAGTTGGATTTAACCAGCTAGTAAACAGCACAAGGACAGGACAACAATCGGAGAGAACTTAGTTTTATTAGTTGAATAATATGTGACCAGAGCTGGTATTTACCCTTCCGTGTCTCCTGTAATTGGTTGTTCGGTATTTTGAAGCCTTGCAATGATTGATATGGCTCCCTGCTATTTATTCTGGCACGGCACATTTCATTAAAGCGGACAGTGAAATGTGAAGCCTAGCTGGTAAAGATCACTCCTGTGCACCCACACTATGCTCTCCTGCATGGAGAACAAAAGAGAACTCTGGTTTTAAGGTCGAAAATGTCCTTGCCTGATGAAGTCACTGAAGTCATTCAAGGTGTCAAAGGTTTAAAAAGTGATTATTATATATTCAACAGTCCTGGAGAACTTCAGCAGGAAGTCACGGAGCATAGTATCAGTGAGGGAGGGTCAAGCCGTGGTTCTGCTCTGTGGCCCTCCTCTACATTATGGAGGTATGCTGTTTTATTCTGGCTCTTTTGCTCTCCCTGCTGTAGTCACAATCTCTTGCTTGTCTCAGCAATCTTTATTGTTCCCCACACTGCTACTTTTACTCCCTCTGCACCCACTTTTGTTTTTTTGCCTGCCCACCTCTTTTTGCTGCTCACTTCCACCATATTTTTCCTACTGTTTCTCCTTATCAGTCAAAAATAACCTTTATTTATTTATTTTTGTGCTTACCCAGCTCATGCTATTACGTCCACTCTCACACTTCTTAACCTTGAGTTCACTTTTCTCGCCTGCCTGATCTGTGTCCATACTGTCATCTATAAAGTCTCCAATGCTCAACTTCCCCAAGTCACATTTTTCCCCCAGTGTGGACAGGTTATCTTTGGGTAATAAAAGCTCCCGCTGTGGCCAAAGCAGCGTTTATCCTGTGGCAGAGCCGCGACTTGGCTCATGTGTCTGTGTGTTGCTGATTAACCGGCCCTCAAAGTGGCCTGCACTCCTGCAGCCTTTGGGTGTCCACCAGCGCAATTTCACGCCAGCGCACCAGCCTTCTCTCTGCTCCTTGTTGCCAGTTGAATCCTGCAGCCACCTGGGATTCAACACTTTAGCAATTTGCCCTCCAGCCTTCCCTCCCTCGCCTCTTTAAAAGCCTCCGTGTCTTTACTTTTAAGCGGGGCACTGTCATACATTTGATGGGATTAGCTCTACATGATAATGCTATCTTGAAGTATTTTAAAATTGAAAATTGCAAGTGAAGGGTTTTTTTTTTTTTAAAACCACCACTAGATTTAGATGGCGCTAAAGCTATGTTATCGTTGACTGAGGCATGGTGTATTTCAACATGATGATGACATGAAAAAAAGAGCTCTGCTGAGGATAAAAATCTATGCAATAATACGCCTGCAACTCTTCAGGCTACTGTTAGCCTGTAGCTCTTTAATGGTCAGTTAGTCCCTAATCGTTAAAGGTCTGTCAGCTTTTGGCCCGATTTCCCCTGTAACGATTTCAATTCACTGCTTCGCCCAAAGCTTCTGCAGACATCTCAAACTTTGTCTTTTGCACAGGCAGCCTGACAGTCTGCTCTTATCCCACTTAGTTCATTTTTTTAAATGTTTTTCTCTTGTAGTCACATTTTTCCACTGCAGCTCTTTACAAGATGTTCCTTACAGATTTTGGTAAATAGGACAAAACCAGCAATCAGCAAAAAAAAAAAAAAAATGTAAATAGGGTAGTTTGATGAAGTCATGCTGTGTCCACAAAATCATTTACTCAAGGACTTGTAAAATACTAAAACAATAGTCAGGAATAGGAGCATATTTCCAGGAATAAAGACAAACTGCTTACTTTGTAACACTGGGTGGAACAATAATGGAGCCAAAGATTTCCACACACGACTTCGACGGATTTGGAATAAATGCCAGTTTAAAATAAAAAGTAATAATTATTTCCGTTATTTTACTTGTAAATATCTGAATATCCTTGTTTTTAGAAATCAAATATTCTTGGGTTTTCAACGGACGGAGGGGCTTTTTGCAACAGGACGCCCGTCGCTTTATCTCCCAGAGGACAGGCAACTTGTACATAGCCAAAGTAGAAGCGTTGGACGCGGGAAACTACACGTGCGCAGTGAGAAACATGATGACCAACGCCACAGTTTTCAGCTCACCGACGCCGGTGGTGGTGCGAGGGGACGGTAAGCATGCTTTTTCAGTTCACCTCCGCTGCTCTTGGTTGTGTCACACACTGAACTGACACACGCTGCTGGGTGCATGACATGCCTGGGAGATGAATTACTTGTGCAGCATGACGCTGTGTTTGCTCAAGACGAGGAGCAGGGTTCTGCGCTGTCCCAACACATCTCCGACACACAGAGTTTTGCACATGGGGAACCACCGCCGTCTGCATGAAGGCACATATTCACATGAGCGCAAATGTTGTCCACGGCGACAAAAACGCATGCCGGCACCAGCACAGCAAGGGGCTTGTTACACACAATAAACCCAATCACGACTGTTACTGTGCAGCACTTCAGATTTGAGCTGAGGCAGAAATGTAATCCAAACTCATCCGCCCGTTAAGACGAACGCGCTTACTGAATGCACGCCTGCTCTCCGCCAGTGCCGTGCCAGCTACGCCACAACTACATTGCATCCATAATGAGGTTAGGGACACTGTGAGTCCACAATGTGTGTTTTGACTGATTTGCTTTGTCTTTAATCCTTCATGCAGCAGTGATGGGGGAATACGAGCCCAAGATTGAGGTGCAGTTTCCTGACACCCTTCGTGTCTCTAAAGGATCTTCAGTAACGCTGGAATGCTTTGCCTTAGGAAAGTAAGTGTCGGTGCAGCCTCGCTGCTCACTCCTCATGCTCAGATTTGTACCCAACACACTTGTCCTGGTACAGCAAGCAGGGCCACGTGACCTTCTGTGTGTCACTTTTGCAGCCCCGTGCCTTCCATTTCATGGAGAAGAGCTGATGGAAATCCGCTTCCCGGAAAGATAAAAATCAACCACTCCACTGGTGTTCTGGAAATTCCATATTTCCGCCCTGAGGATGCTGGCGTTTATGAGTGTGTGGCAGAAAACAGCAGAGGACTGAATGTTGCCAGAGGCCAACTTTTGTTTCAAAGTAAGAATCCTGCACAGTCGGATCTATTTATTTTAGTTTCATTTAATAGCCTTTTATTTCCTATTATATTATGATCTTCATGTATGTACATAAAAAGAATAGAAGTGACACATTGAAAAGGGGCCTTGCTGTCAGATAAGAATAAGAATGGTTTTTAGCCGTCATTGGGAAGCAGTCGCACATCTGTGACTATAGCCCATGTTTGGAATCCCTGCTTTACAACTGAAAGCTTTTTTCTGAATTAACCGGAAACATCAGAGCAACACATCAGTCATACACGTAGTGTATGGTGCGTACAGGCAAGTGTTCAACCCTGAATTACCGTTTACCAAATATGAACACACCAGCTATCAAACGAAATTAGTCAGTTTACCGCTTACACTCATCATGGAATACTTCCAGCTGTCTTTAAAAGGAAGAGATTTATTTTTTTTCTCTTCATTTTTTATTATCACAATTTTATTATTTTCACATCATATTGAAATTTTGCTTTAGAGTTTTAGAATTTGTTATTCGATGAATAAACAAGAAAGAAAAATGAATTAATAACAAAGGTTAATAGTCTCCAATTCTCTCCATGGGCCATTTGGTTGTACAGCCAACCACACCATTACAGCTATAGAACAAAAACAAATGACAAGGCTAAATGCATTATTAAAACAGGCACAGCAGAGAGAGTCTCGTGTTTATATTTGTGGTCTCCAGCCCCCTTGTGACCACATTTAACAACAGATAGATGGTACTTAGTTAAAGTCCCACACTTACACACCTTAAATACGCTTGCAGCTCAACTTGTTTTACATCTGATTTGTGAACTGACATTAGCCAAATGTTGTTGGAGACCTGGAGAATGACAGGCTAAATGACAGGCTGACTCTGGATCACATGGCATGTTCAGCTCCATGTTTTAGTAATAAAAATCCAGCTTAAAATTCCCTGCCCTTTTCAGCTCAATTTCCCATCCACTCAATCATAGATTAATATTCATGCTTTTAATATCCTCACAAGAATGCAGGGAATCATCGCAACCCACAGTTCATTTTCTCATGTCCCTCCCTACGACTCTTTTATATACAGATAGTTTTGGTGATTCCATATTTTTGCTGTTTGACAGAACAAAATAGAAGTGATCCCAATCTGCTGTTGGAGAAAGTTGCCTTATTTTAAATGTCAACAATTTCTCCATTTTTGTTTCATCAAATGATTAAAGTATAAAATTTTGAATTTAAAATTCTTGTGAAATTAAAATAGGATCCTCAACCTGCCCCTCATTTTTATTTGGTCATTTTAAAAAGATTTATGCCGTAAATCATTCGATATTTGTTATTTATGACAGAGGCTGAGTAAAGATTTTTCAATTTTTTAATATATTTTATTTTATTTTTGCCAGGCAAGGGGTGAAAATACTAAATATCTGTCAATTAATTTGACTCTTTTTGCATAAATTTAAATTAATTGGTATTTTTTCAGATGTGGAACATCTGCAGTGGGTTCATACACCGAAAGATGCTGATATAGCAATTGGTGCCAGTCTGCAGTGGGAATGCAAAGCTATGGGAAATCCTAGGCCTGCTTACAAATGGCTGAAGAATGGTCAGATATTACCCAAAGAGGTAGGAACACAGTGAATAAAAAATGCTACATTCGTCTCCTTGATCAATCATGAAGTGTGTTTTGATATTTATATCAGTAATTTGGTGTTTGACCTTGCCCTGTTGTAGCAGACTGAAAACAGATAAGGCCAAAGCTAAATATTGAATAAAAATCATCAATTACTAAAAAAAAGTGCAAGCAAATCTTTTGAATCTCAATTTACAGGGTGAAATCTACGTCGAGGCTGGAAAACTGAGCATCACCAGGATCAGCCTGTCGGATTCAGGGATGTATCAGTGTGTAGCACATAACGAACATGGGTCTGTCTATGCCAGTGCTGAGCTCAAGGTTGTAGGTAAGCAGATGGTTTTGTTTTCATCACACACAGTCAGAGGAGGAAGACTCTGAAACAAAATGTACACATAGTGTACAATCAATAGAATAAAAGTGCTTCCTCCATGAATAAATAAAATGTGGCTAAAGAGGCTCTTCACTAAGGCATCTCTTTGTCTCTCATTTCCGTATTTCTTTCTTACAATAAGTCCGTTTCGTGGTGAACTACAGTTCCTGTAATTACTGGGGATGCACTTGACATTTTCTGCTGATGCACAGCTGTTGCTTTTCCCCGAACGAACGGACTCAGCTCTGATCTGTTTCTCAGCCTCGCCGCCTGACTTCACTCTGCGACCCGTGAAGAAGTCCACAGTGGTTCAAAGAGGAGGCGAGGCAGTTCTTGAGTGTCGCCCCTACGCTTCACCCAGGGCAGTGACCTCCTGGTGGAGGGGGGGCGAGCTACTAAAGGACACCGAGAGGTAGGCGTCTGCTTCAGTCTTCATGCTGTTAACGTTGATTCTTTTAAATTCTTAGGTTTGTTGGTGTGTTTGTGCTTCTGCTCACAAGTGACTTGACATGGTTGTGGGTCGTGCTCAAAGCACATGCCTTGTTTGGGTCCAAGAGTTATTTCTTTGTATATATATATATATATATATATATATATATATATATATATATATATTTTATCCAGACAGAAAGCTAGATGTCAGTTTTTCTTGAAAGATAGCCCCCTGTCTTGTCCTAGATGTAAGTATGATGGCATGGTCCCTGACTTATCTGAAAAAGATGAAGTACACAATGCGGTTTAGCCTTAACGTGAACAGTATCCCACACTCTCTCAGCTCTCCAGGACACTCAAGGTGATGGAGGCAGAGTAGAAATCTTGCTGGATGCCATTGGTGTAAAACCTGCTGTCAGGGTACACAGCAGAACGTGAAGTGTCCTTGGGCAAGATGTTGAAATAATGCTGCAACTCTGGTGTAAAATAGTGTGTATATTTGTACCTGCTACTGTGGTAAAAACCGCTGCATGTTTATACATTCAAATTCACTAAATTCATCAAAATGATGCTTAAAAAAGGCTTATTACTTAATCCATCAACATGATTAAACTAATTCCGTCCAAACAAGTCAAGCCAGAAAAGTCTACTATGGTGATTTGAAAAAGTACTTTAGAATAAAACCTGGTGGTTTTTTACTGGGAATTTCTCCTATGACGCTGAACCATATGCAAGCAATTGGCAACATTTGGTAATTGTCATATCTTTGTGTCAGGCGTGTCCAGGACTTGTTTACATCGAGCTCCATGTTGTGAACAAATCCTTTCTGTTGACATAGCATTTGTTTTTCCCCAGGCCAACATGACTGAAAATATCCATTCAGTGGAAATGCACTGCCATCTGTTTTAACCATAAAATATATTAAAATTGAACCCTCTTCACCTTGGAATTAATGTACGCATTAATATACAACTGAATCTTGTCAGATTTCCATGCACTTTATACTCCCCATGAGACCGGTCTGACATATTTTGGAGCGAGATTTTCTGTATGCATGCAGCCATGTTATTGCTTTCCATAAACGGCTGATAGCGAGTTGATGCTATCTCCCAGTGTTGCAGAGTGATAAGGATGCAGGTAAAAATTCCACATAAATTGTATCTCTGTCCTGCTGCTCTCTGTGGCCTTTCAGTCGATTCTACTTTAGCTAGGTGATATTTTTTGAGCAGCAGTTGCAACATTTGTTGGTGTTTTTACAAAAAAACAAAGCGACTGAGATGTCTTTAAAATCTGTCTCCTCAGACAGACTGTCATGGATGATGGGACTCTACGTATCACAAACATCTCCAAGTTTGATGGAGGCCGATACACATGTGTGGCCAGAAACCATTTTGGAACGTCAAGCAGTACTGGAACACTTGTCGTGAAAGGTATTTATTTCTCTTTCACAGATTCTGGCTACTCTACCTTCCAGGCTGAAGCTTCAAACTTTTGTTAAGGAAAAAAAATACCAGCTCAAGCATGAAATAGAGAATGAAATATATGACCATTTTATGTTCCTGCCAGCCTGACAGACATATAAGTCATCCATGGTTTTGTCAGCTGTGAGTAATTGCTCATGTAGCTGAGTGAGGCACACCACTGCCATCTGTAGCTGTGTATAAGAAATATTTTGTCACAAGGATTCAATTTGAAAAGAGCTGCTTTTGCAATTTCAGATTTAGGTTTTTAAATAATGATGATTGTAGTGAGAGAGAGAGAGAGAGAGAGAGAGAGTTTTCCTTTTCTTCATGCTCCTGATTGCAGAGCATTTAAAAATTCATCAGATATTTTGGCGACGAAGACATTCTTAAGATGTTTAAACCTACCTAATTGTGGCGATACCCAGGAAATAATTTATGCTTTTTGAGGCAGATTTAAATGTTTTACAGCTACAGTTTGGATCCAGTGCTACAAACAGCATGTGATTATTCTTTTTTGTTTTTTGTTTTTTTTTTTTCTTCTGTTCTGATGATGTAGATCCCACCAGGATTACAGTACCTCCGCTGAGTTTGGACGTCACAACAGGACAGAGTCTGGTTTTGCCTTGTGA
>CAAE01014528.1:1307077-1330760 GCA_000180735.1 Tetraodon nigroviridis | reverse complement strand
TTTCCAGAGACAGACGCTGACATTCCTCCAAAGACTTTTGACTTACTGGCAAAATAGATACGTTTGCAGCATTCCATTGTGTCTTACGTATGCCGTTTGCTGAACTAACTCTTTTTGTCCATGTCTGTGTAAAACTGATTTTACTGAAGTTCAGCCCAGATAAATAAATGTACTTTAAAAGATGACTGTTTTAAAAGATGAGTTCTAAGTGTCATCAAACACACATGCAGCTGAAGATGAATCATTAAAGGAAACGCTGAATGAAATCATGACATGTTAAAATATTCAAAGGACATACGAAGTTTGAATGGCCCCTGCTGTCTTGCGTTCTCACAACTCCAGTGTTCTTCCCATTAATCACTGAGTAGAACTCAGCAGTACTGAAACTTATGCAGCTTATCTCAAGTCCATTTACATGCCCTGGTGTTAAATAGAAACAATTGCTAATTCAATGTTTTGCTTGAGTGCTCCCTGCAATTACTGAAACAGATTGTGAAATGTAGCACACTTACTGTTAGAGTCAGGGGTGTTCAGTCACAAGGAGCTGCTGTAAATTAGAATTTAACTGTCAATGTACCTTTTTTTTCAGAATGGTCTGTGTCTGTAACACAACAGCTACAGGAGCCATGATCCAGTAGGGCTTTTCCTTCCTACCAGGTAGTCCATCTATTTGCCATGCCAGAAGTAAATGATTGTCTACCTGGTAGGTCAAGAAACCTGGTGAATCATTGCCCTCGTTGGACTAGGTTGCCCCTCCCTGCACAGAACACTATGATTAGACACTTCTTTACTACTTTACTTGTTATGCTTCACTACTTCCTATTAGCTTACACACTACACACACATGCTTGAGAAGACACATTACAATAAAAAACATGCATATGCACAAAGAGACGTGCACTGCAGTGGAAGAAGGCTGTCATCAGGAGTGCGCTGGCACTGAGACAAACAGTCACAAATCTAAATGGGTCTGCAGCGTTGGCCTCACTGGCAACGTCGTGGATTTATCAATACGCAGCGCAGTTAGGCTACTGATACTTCAGCGCTGTGGTCTGGGTCATAGATTTTAACTCGCACAAAACATCAGTCTACTCGGCATCGATGTGTCAAGCAGGCTGGACTAAGTTATCAAACAGACAAGTAGGAGGCATTTACTGCTCCCGAACAAAAGGAAGCTCAACGAAAAATAGCTGCATATTGGTACGTTGGTTGTATAGAATGAATTGTGTGCCACTTCACCAATCAAATGTAGACTGTACTGAATATTTGGAATTTCTCATTGAAATCTAGTAGGTCTTCACATGCACTTTTATGTCTTATTGTATTTTTCAACTTCATTCTCATTGAAAACATCCAGCAGCTTCTCTTCTGTCACAATGAGAACTGCCAGTCAACCAAGTTTTAATGTCCAACTCCTGCGAGATAAAGCTCTATTTCAACAAGAGTAAAGGACCAAATCTTGGTGGAATTCTTCTAGATGTTTGAGAACGTCTCGTCTTTAGCTTCTCATTTTTTGGAGGATAAAAGCTGTGAGGCTTGATGCAAGAACAATGCTGCAGCGCCACAATTTGGAGGGGTGGCTTTGCTTTAGGACAGACTTAAAAGTCACTGTTCCCGGAGTTTCTGAATAGTTGAAATCAACAGAAATGAAGTATTTTGTGTTTTGCGCATGTGTGTCTTTTGCCCTGTTCTTCACAATTATTTGCTTTTGTATTTTCAGGAATTTAACTGCATGAATATCAGAAATGAGAATAGAACTTTTTAAGCCTTTAAATGTTGCCTGATTGAATATGTCTGCTTAAATGACTTGACTTTTTAGTGCTTAGTGTCTGTTTTCTAAAGGAAGAATGACAATCCTGTGCCAAAAAAACAAAGAAAAAAAAAAAACCGAAAGAAGCACTGACTGAAGTTTGCCACCTACATGATCATCTTTTCATTTTTCACACTCTTTGAACAGGCTGGAAAACCTGAAAGGTGCCATTCGGATACCGTCACCTTGCGATTGGATGTGAGACTACTTCGACCCTATAAAATTGAAGATGATGTTACTATGGAAACTGCTGGTGCTGCAGTCACTTATGGGGTGCCATGCAGGTAAAGCATCTTATTAAGAACTTTTGATGCATACCAAAGATGTCTTTGTCAAGTTTTTATCCTAATTTATATGTATTTGGGACAGGTGACAGAATGAAAGCAGAGAAAAGAATAACCTCGGGTAGATTACCCATAAGAATATATCTGCCCTAGTGATAATATATGTAATAAAATTAGTATAGATTTCATTCAGTACAAAAAGAATGGACAGTATTGCGTTTTGGTTTTGCCTCTGCATCGTATTTTGCATTCAGAAAAGGTCAGTGATTCCATCCTGAATATGAATGAGAAGCATTTAGTGCAGGATAAAAATGTTCTAGCTCCAAGCATTGGGGCAGACATAGAGGTATATACTGGCACAATAAGGGTACAGCCTTCATTAATGCAGCAATAAAGCTGTAATTAGCTGACCTGCTAAACGTATAGGTATTTAGTTTGTTAGTTGTTTCACATGTTCATCATCCATTTATTCGAGTGTTGTGAAGCTGAATCATAGCTTCATTACACCGTGGTGCCTGTTTCTGCCAGAGGCTTGTTGGCATTGATCACATTTTGATGGAGGACTTTAATTTGTCTCTGTTACAAATAGAAGGAGGTCAATGGAGAGTATCAGTTAAACGGCTCAGTGTTTAATCAACAGGTATTACACGAATCAAGGAGATGAAAAAGACTGCTGATGAGGTCTGTGTCCTGCAAACCTCCATCTCATTACTCAGTAGTGAGGCCTGGGTTGAACTCTGCAACCTCTGCTTGAGAGGGAATCATCGCCTGCGAGTCAGGCTCGTGATGACAAGACAGAAGTTAAGAGACTTAGGGGCCGTTTGTCTCTGCTTTATGATTAGTGGGACGGAACGCACAGGAAGAGCATCCTCATTTCCCTTTCATTAATCATTAATGTTGTGCAGTACGTAGATGGCTACCACCATCTGCGCAACCGTGGTGGAAATGAGGACCAGACCAAGACATAATATTCCAGATTACACACTAAGTGGAAATGCAGTTGGGCACCGACAGGATAATACTGAATCTGTTACACAGAAAAACGAGATGCTGAAAAGACAACAAATATGGGACAGATCCTAAAATATCCATACATTTATGTAGCTACACAGGGACATTTTTCAGTTTGGAATTAAGACGTATAACAAAATGTAAGTGTATTCCTTTATGCACTGGGCAGTCACAATTTTTTGCAATGATGATGACAAATTGCCATTATACTTGCGAATCACATTTATATATAAAAAAAGAATCTACTGAATTTTTCAAGTGCTACAAAACTGTGATTTAACTGTAGAACATCTCCAGTGAAAGAATACAATTTATAAAAGACAGCTGAAACCGAAGGGACATGAGGTGGGCTCTTACAAAAACCGTTATCACTTGTGTTTCCACTCATCTCACTTGACCTGCTGCCGTTTCAGAAAATCGGTACATGCTTAATGCATGAATTCACCAATCAGGTGAGATTAGCGAAAATATTCTGGCTCCACTCGCTGCTGTCTCTCTGGTATAAATCAGATGATCTGTTTCAGAGTTCATTCAAAGCAACATTCTGTGTGTTAACGGTGTGTATGTTGGGACGGACTGGCAACCGGTGCAGGGCAGTGCTGGGACAGGCTCCAACACCCCCGCACAACAGGCAGCGCCT
Source organism: Tetraodon nigroviridis (assembly GCA_000180735.1). NCBI lineage: Eukaryota > Metazoa > Chordata > Actinopteri > Tetraodontiformes > Tetraodontidae > Tetraodon > Tetraodon nigroviridis. Next base: position 1,327,015 of record CAAE01014528.1, on the reverse strand, counting down.
AATCTTATATGCATGGATGGATGGAGATTTCATGTAATGACTAGTTGATGTTGGTGTAACATTTAAATCATTTTTGACTCCCGTCCCAGAACCCCCCTCCAAACATTTTGGATGAGCTACAGGCCTGCATTAACGCAGTTTCAGCCCACATTTATTGTTTTTAAGCCTTCCTGCTCAAGATCACGAGGATTTTTTTTTTAAATCTCATATTGGGGATGATCCAAGATTTATTGTTTATTCCCAGAGAAATTGGCAACCCCATAACGGGAAAATGAAGCCAGAAATAGTAAAAACCTTCAAACTCATCGTTATTTACGCAAATATGCTGCTGATGTATGTATAGTGAATTATTATCTTTGGCATCTTTTTGCTGGGCATGCAGATTTCCTTCACAGGAAAACGGGGGTTAATGAGGACACGGTTGTTAAATGTTTTAGCCAGAGAACGAGAGCTGGATGTGCTCTCACTGATCCACTGAGAGCGTCTATGAACCGCAGCAATTTAAGGGTCACTCAAAGACTCAAATTGATTTATCCCCCAGTGCAAAAATCACCACAGACGTGGTTTTCAGGCATGCATATATTTATCCCTTCATTATGCTAATGTAGTTTTGGCCAGGCCGGAAATGAACATCTTTGCCTTTTTTTTTTTTTTTTTTTTTTTTTTTAATTTTGACGTTTGAGCTCAGGATTATTGCACTATGCCTCCTGATGCACAATATGCAGACATAAAAGCTTGGTCTTAATGTACTTCAGACTGCAAGGAATTGAATTTAAAAACTAACCCTCATGCACGCCTTGAGAGAGGAATCATACCGAAGCTCTTATTACAGCTTTTTTTTGTTCTGTTTTGTTTTGGTTTGGTTTGGTTTAATGCACCAATGTAACATTTTCTAAAAATCAGTAGCATTTCTTTTACAATTTTTCTTTCTTTCTTACCACATAATAGTAAGAATATACTTTGTAGGATATTAAGGCATGTGAATAACAAATAGAGCAATTAATCAGATTATATCTACATTAGTTATAATCAATGATTCAAGGTGTGGACCATTTGAATAATTAATATGTAAAAATAACTGTCTTGGCTTCTTGCTGAAATGAATAAGAATGCTAATGTAACAAAGCTTCTTCTGTGCATCAAATATTTAGTTGCAGTTTAATTATTGATTTGAATATTCACGTGCTGTAAGAGAATCGTGATCCTTTTTTAGTGTCTCGAGCATCAGTCACTGGAGTATTGTATGCCAAATAAGCAGGCTTTTTTTAGCGCCTCTCCAGAGATTTGCCCAGTTTAATCAAACTGGTCTGCACCGCACGTCTTTAGGCTGCTGCAAAGGTTTGCCGCAGCACAGTTTTGACTGTGTTGCCTGACTGTGTTTATTACCAACAAAAATCTAAAGCAAATTAAGTTTCCACATCTTTTAACCACAAATCTAAATCTTCTGCCTGAATTTGGATGAAAAGGTTGCATGATTTGGGCTGCGATTCCGCAGTGAAAAATAAACCAAACAGTAAAAGACAACATGAACTCTGCGTTCTTGGATAAGGGAAGAAATGAACATTAAAATAATTTGACTGTCCACAGACCTCCGTAACATCAGCTTCCAGTTTATGAGGTATAAATGTGACGGAGTGTCACCAAAACTGTTGGAGGAACTGAGGAATTCTTTCTCCGCACTCAAACGGAAGTTCCTCAGGTGTCCTTTTAATTTTAAAGCTGCATAGGAATAACTGCACATTTTTAAAGGGTGTTTTAAATTTTAACTGCGCAATCATCAAAATGCTGCCTGAAGTTATCTCCATTCATATCAAAGAACGTAAAATTGAAATTCATGTAATACTCTTTGGAGCCTTTTGATAATATTTAGCTGCACAAAGGCCTTCAGACATATGCGACTCTGCATTTATGTTTTTCTCTCCATCTGTGGATGAGTTGTCCTTGTAGCTTGTTGCAGCTGTGACTGCAGCTTGTGACACGTTCTACTTGTGAAAGAAAGAACTTTGGGAACATTTATTGGAAGTCACAGACCTGTGCTGCAGAACAAATCAGCTTACATTTCACAGTATAATTGTAAATAAATAAATGCAGTAAAGCTTCTGAAGATCCTTGTTTTGGTGCCTGAGATTGGTTGAGCTCTACTGGAAGCAGAAGTTGTAGCAAAGTATTCAGTAGCACCAGCTAATTATGCTAAAACAAAGTAGGTCAGGGAGACTGAAGAGAGGAGCGCTGTTTTGAAAAAGGAGGCATATTATAAAATGTACTGTCATTATAATACAATTGACTCTTTACATGTGTCTAGGGATTTTAGTTAAACAGATTTTACAGATTGATCTGCTGAAAAATAAAGAATTGGGTTTTTAAAGCTTCTGCATAAAACGGTGGGCCCTTCGAAATAGGTTCAAGGATAAACCCTCTTGTTTTAATTTCAGTCTCTATCTTTTGCTTTGTTCTTCGTTTTAGTTTTGGCATGCTGTTTTAAATCAATTTTCTAGTTAATTTTTTTTCTAATTTCAATTTGTACTTATACTCATTAGATGCATGTTACAGATACTTTAGAAATTTTGATTCCCTCTCTGAAGTTCTAAGTTATACATTTCAGCCGCTCTTTATATTTAACCACATGACTCCATTGAATCTACGTCCATGTCTAAATGCTTGTCCGGAATCATCTAATTCGTCCAATAACTTGTTCAGTCAGCCTTTCTGACTGTGTTTCAACATTGTGGAGACTGTCAAATGTGCAGCCAAAGCAGCTATTGGCCCGAAATGCTCAGTTAGCAGCTTAGCAGCTCCAGTCAGACTCCGGCAAAGCACTAATGCTGAGACAGACACATCGCTGGGGGGAGCGTGTAGCCATTTAACCATGTGTCACCCCAAGACTGGATTCACAGAGTGAGTCGTACATGGCCCAGAGCGAGACCCGGGACATCCTGGACCACTGTGAGCTTACTGTCATTGCAAATTGACGAGTAGGACAAACTGCTGAGGTCATGAAAAAGAGCTGTGGATCCTCACAGTCACAAAAAAAAGGCTAAATATGTCTGTTAAATAAAGCGAAATCTGTGAATCCAGTTCACCGGGACACAGAATTAGTTTTTAAGTGGAGGTTTTATTTGAACAGGGATGTTAAAAAACAAATTAAGTCTTGATGAAATAAAACGATAGTTTTGCTCTTCATGCGTGACCGTAAATGCATCCTCCTCACAATTATCTATCTGGGAGTTCTTGGCTCAATAAAGCAGCACAAACTACTCTTTATTTGGTATGAAATGAATTACAAAGTTCTTAAATTTTCTAAAAGCAACTGGTCTTATTTTCTTGCTTTATTTGTGCAAAGGCGATGATTTATATCTGATGTTCCGGGAAAGGATGGCAGCTTTCTGTTTGTGGTGGTTAAGGGGACACACTTCAAAACATATTTAAACAGCAAGAAAGCAGATGGCACTATCTACTCGGCAGATTATCTTATTTCTGGCAGCAGATAATGCTCTTTAGCATATCAGAGATGCCTTTGTTTTGTTATCATTTGACTGTGTTTGTTTTGGCCACTGTTTCTTTTTGCATAGTATTAAACTTTAAATTTTTTTTTTTTTTTTAAAGACAAAAATATCATGATACATTTCCAGAGGGGACAGGGAGAATTCCTACCACAAATGGCTGCCTTGTTTAGACTGGAACACTGACGGGGACTAATGTGACATGCAAAAGCAATAGATGTGCTGGTGTTATTGGTGGGATGGTCAGTAATCAATTAGCCAAACAAACGAGCTTGTGTGCCATTTATTTCCTGAGCCAGCGATCGAGACGTATGGCCATCTTCTGGTGGAGTGACAATGTTCCTGTTTAAGATTTCTGCTTCTTGTGAAATAATTGTGGACATCTCGCAATCTAAAATGTCCCCAAGCTGCCTAAATTCTGTCAATCTTTACTTACTCTTGATTCAGCTTTTCTGCTTTATATTAGTTGATTTGCTGGCTTTGGCCTTGTTACTACACCATTTGGCCTCACTGGAAATGGCTTGTTTGGCCTTTCTGCCACTACAAAAGGCCGTTTAGTGCTCTTGTCCCACAGCGACCAGTCCACTTAGCCTTTCCGTCCAAATGGGCCCCTTAATTTCTTTTTTTCCCAAACCTTTTTCAGCTGAATGAAACACCTCACGGCTTTGACATAACACAAGGAGCGGTCTTTTACACCCTCTGAAGCAATATAGCTAAACGCAATGTAGTGTGCTGTAATTATGTGAAGTTAGTTTTTCACCCCATCGCCATAGTAACATTTTTCAGACTGGCCATATTTTTGAAATGAAAGATTATTGTACTACAATTACACAAAACAAATTAACAGGAAAACGAAATTGCATAAAAATTCATAAGATGACAGGAATTGATTAATTTTATAACTAAAAGTAGCTTCAACCATCATTTTGTAACCTTGTGCTTCTACAGGTGATAAAATGGGGTTACAATGAGAAGCTGAGTGAGCAGATAAATTAGAAAGACCCAAATAATAATTGGAACAGCAAATTATTCCCTGTGCACACTAATTATACTATAAACACGGAAAGATGGCCTGTGGAAACATATTAATTCACATAAATGAAATATCTAATTCTGCAGGGTTATATCGCGCACGCCTCCAGGGAGAAGATGGCGCAATTCCACATGTAGGTGACTCAGTGAAAATGACTCGCTGTTGGCAGGCCTGGAGAAAATGTCAGGCATGTGGTCATCACAGAACCAACGCAATGTCACATAAAGGACATTCTAAGCAAATAAAGTCACCCCCAGAGCTTATGAAATCTGCATTTGCTGTTGTCATTACACTTTTCCACTAATAGTTTATGCTGCTAGTTAGCATAGATATAACAGGGGGTAAATAGTTTCCACATATTATATTTTTTCAATCAAGAAATAAAAAAAAGCCATGTGAAAGGTTCAAGCATCCTAAAACAGAATTTTTTTTATGCCAAATATGCCGAAGGTTTTGCTAAAAACACAGCTGCAGTGCAGAAAACCTTCCCTGTATTGTTACTTTTTTATACTGTTAAATTAATAAGAAAGCGGGTAGCATCTGCTGTGAGAGCAGCAGCAGCATTCCTGAATGCTGGAAAAGCTTCCATGCAGTCTGATACATTTGTGAAGGGTCTGCAATAAACATGGCAGTTGTACATGAAAGGCCTTTCATAGCTTGATGTGCATGTCAGATGGCCTATAAATCAAGGTCTTCTCTGGGGCTGCTGCCCCAAACCCTCCAGGCCATTTGACTGTGACAGTATAGAGACTGACCCCTGTCACAAGCAGCCTGCCCCCCCAGCAAGACAGGCACCGTGTTAAAAGGAGCCCACAGCCCTTTGCTCGGGGTCTGGATTCAAACACACCTTCAAGGGTCCAGCTGTTCCTACTTCATTATGTGCTTGTTAGAGGAGTCTCCCCCTGTTAAATGGACTCGATTATTTTATCCAGATCACCGCCTCAGGAATGCCACATGGAACACTGTTGCTAACTTGCATCACGACCTTGGAACTTTCTATCTGAACTCCCGGCTCTGGGGTTTTCGATGGTTTTATATTCTGCTCTCCCTCATTTATTAAAGTTCTCATTAGTGTCACGGTCTGCTTGATGACTGTATTAGTGAAAGCTCAGCTGTGTCCCATCAAACTGAAGAGCTTGTCAAACTTACCTGGAGCAGGATTCTCTTCTCACCTGTTTATTCTCCAGTGGAGCAATTATGTCAGGATAAAAGGAGCGGCCCTCCCCACGCGGCCTCTGAACCAAGCTGTGGCTAATTGCTGTGTTAGGGATTTAGAGTAGGTTCACTCCATACTCCTCCATTTAAAGCCCCAACCACCTTGTTTAGCTGCATATTTCTTCACCAATTCCTGCTTTTTGATATGCATATCGACATATGTTTTATTCATGGCCGATTGGAGCGGAATCAGACCATCAGCTATTTGTTGTCTGCAGGCAGTGTGGATGTGCATGTCAGGAAGAGGTTACAATTTTGCAGGTAGTTTTGTGACACCGTGAAAACCCAAAGACATAAATATTTTATGCCACCCTACGAATGAGGGTGCAGAACAACTAAACCTGAACCTCGCCCCATTTTTTCTAGTTTCAGACAGCTGGTAAGTTTCTCTTTTTTTTTTTCCCAGACCATAATTGGGCAGTTGGAATAGAACTCAGGTGAGATGTTCCTGACACAGGACAGGAGAGGAGGACAGCAGAAACCTGAGAAACCCGTTTCTTCCATCCCAGCTGGCGCACAAAAGATATCTGTGTTCAGGCTGGGGACCTTGTGGCTAATAAAAATGCTGCAAACATGCGAGCATGTGAACGTAATTAAGGTTTCTGTTTGACTTATCTTTCATTTAAATCTTAGGAGTGGTTACCATAGAGACCAGTTTCTGTGGATGTGATAATTGCCGAATGTTTTGCACATGTATATTTAGGTTGATTATCAGGAAGCAAGATAGTGATATGCAGATGCATCTGTGGGCATAAAAGCCCACTTAATTGCAAGTATATATAATTAATAAATGTTATTCTGCAACTTTCTGTTGAGACTGATAGTTATTATTATGATTAAAAAAAAGCATTCACACATTTATTCTGGCTTTCTTTCAAGTATTCAGATGGTTCATCTTAAAGAATGTTGAATTTATATTTTTAACAAATTGGTTTTAGGAAGTCATAATTCTAATGACTAATAAACCAGCTGGCGACCAGGCATTTTACACATGATGAACTCACGTAGATGTCCTGAAATGTCCATTCTCAGAATAGCCAGTGCCTCTCTGCAGAGGCTCCATTGTGGTACAGAAGTGGCGAAACCTTTCCAAACAGGTCAGGCTGAAAGCATGAATGCAGTTCAGGACAGCTCAGTCTGAGCCATTGCTGAGCAGATAATCCACCCCTTTGTAGTCTGCGTACAGGAAAGAGAGCATCGTATGTTCAAAAATATCTCCTTTCAGCCCCTCAAAGATCACTCTGATTAGCTGTGTTTGATTGTGACATCGTTGACATTAATCCCACCAGCCTATGCTAGATTACTGCAGCATATTGGAGTCTTTAAATTTACTGAACTCTGATCTGCTGGTCCCTGTGAATTAACCAATGCATTACAACTTTGATGCTAGTGGTTTGACATTATAGATATAGATTATGTTAGTTTTCCTTAAATAAACATTGGCAAAAGGATAAATATAAGGATATGTGCAAAAAATGACAACAGAATGTACAAAAAAAACCAAAACAGAAATATCTCCCATAATGCAGCATGTGGGGTGTTTAGTTTCAAAAGTTTTGATTGTGTAAAAGTTATTATATTAATACTTTTTTTTAACACATTTAAATGAGAAAATGTGAAGAATACCTTTTAAAATAATGCATGTGACAGAGAGTTCCAGAAGGCTGCAGGTATTCCTACAAACGGTAAGCTGCTGGTTTGGGTTGACATCTTTCTCCCAGAGAGCCAAAAACTGAATATTCAGGTCACAGGAAATGGTGTGTTGCAGGTGTGTGAGGCCTGCTGGGAGAACCGGTAAATGCACCTGAGCGTCAGAGATACCTAATATTTCAATGTTGACCTACTTCTTATCAACTCAGCACCACACTTGTGCATGAGGGGATGCAAAACAGCTTCCTCTGAAGACGATAGGAGGAAAGTTTCCTGCTAGAAAAATGCTAAGGCTCAGCCCCGAGAGTAATATGAGGTAATATTTAGTTTGCTTCCTCTAAATCTCAAAGTGAAACAGCAGTGACACCAAAGACAATCTAAGAATAAACAATACCATTTCCATGCCTGTTTACTGGATTATACAGAATATGTTGGAACAAAAGTTTGGTGACAAATACATAAATGAAGTTTAGGAGGCCTTTAGAAGCATTCAGCGGCACAAACCGTTCCATTCCTCTGAAGTTTCCAGTGCAGTCGCTGATTAAATGATGTGCTCTCTGACTGTGACAGATATCTTGTGCGTGGTAACTGGATTTAAACAAACATGTCTTATAGTTTAAAAGACTAAGTGTTTTACGAATGGGCCACATTTTCAAATGTTAATTTAGCAAGTGATGTATTGAATTTGGCATTTAACCAATAAACTGGCTGGCTGCATCAGTGGAGATGGTTTCCAATATGTCCCACAAAATACACCAGATTAATGACTTGTGGGCATTACATGTATTAATCTTCAGTAGATCTCATAGATTGTTTTTTTGTCCTTTGAAAACTATAGTTTTACAACTGTTTTGAATTGTGGGGTGTTGCTAATCCAAACATGATCTTTTTTCTATACAAGAATGCAACCATAACCCACATCTGTGCATGGTGGGCTGTGCAGGGAGTGCACATGAATGAATTATGCATTATTCTGTCCATGTCGTTGCAGCACCTCTGGCCCGATCTGTTACTACACAGTGAAAACGTCTTGTTGCTTTAATATTAGTCTGGCTCGACAAGCATAATAAGTGGTTGTGAACCCCCGCATTTCTACTACCGGTACTTATTATGATACTGACACTCAACACTTTTGTGTGCAAAAGACCAAAATAGCTGTTTTCATAGAAAGTTTGTTTCAACCCTTTTCATATTTGGTATTCTCCAACAGCTTCATTTTTTTTTCTTACATTCAACAAAAATGTCCTGACAAAGACATCTTGATCGGAATGCTTGTGTTCACCCACAACCCCACAGCTTGTCAGTAGCTTCTGGAGGATTGGAAGGTTTTCCTCTACATGTTGACTGTGTGTTGCTCTCTGTGACAGATGGCCGCAATCTCTGCAGGCAGCGAATCCCCGGGGAAAGCTACCTGTGTTTTTGTGGGGGCTTTATCAATAAAATAATCATCTGGATTATCAAGGGAGAAAGTTCTAAAAAAAAAAAAAAACAAAACAAACAAACAACAAAAAAATAACTAAAAAAAAAATAGCTTTACTTCAATAGTTTGACAGCTCATTTTTTAGTGATCCTGTCCAGTCTGTTGAACTTTTAGGTAACATGGACAGGAGCATTAAGACTGACTAAGTGTTGCTTGCCTTCAAAGCTTAGCTCGTCCTCGCCAAAGCCGCCGTGCTCACATGCGCGCTGCATTAATGGACCCTTAATGGTGTAATGGAGACCACTCTTGTGTCATTCACTGCAAAGAGATCTAACTAAACAAAGCCAATAGATTACATCTCTGCAAAGACATATAATCCTCCTGTCAATGGCCGGAAAGATAAACAAATAGACACCTTGACAGAAGTAAATGAAGGCATTTTTCCAGATAATTGTTTTACGTAAATCAGCCTCTATCCACCTAAATAGCTTTTAAACACATTTTACTTCAAATGACTCTCTCTGATGTGACAGGTGGCTGAAATTGATGTAATTTGTCTTTGCCCATCTAAACACTTTAGGCATCATCGGCTTTTTTCTGCCTCGGACTAACAGACCATTTGACAAAGAGGACGACGTCTGAGTGCATGGGTACAATTATGCGTGTGTCCTGTTGTCACCCAGGGAGCAGCATCCTGCAGAGTCCTGTTTTCACCAAGCAGCCTGGCAGCATCGTGTATCCTGTAGAGACCCTGGAGAGGAACAAGGAGGTAGTGTTTAGCTGCGAGGCCCAGGGAAGCCCCCCACCCAGCTACCGGTGAGTATTACCCACTAAATTATATGTTATATACATAGATCTATTTTCATTCTCCATCTCTTAATTTATGTTTCTACTTTTATACTTTTCACAATAGCAAAAATACATGTCAGGGAGCTGACCACTCTTTAAAAGTCAATGTAATTTGGATCAAGTGAGATTAAAAACTCCGGATTTGCAGTTATCTGGGCTGTTTCAGACTAAAGCGCCACAGATGACACAATGTTCCTCTGATGTCAGTGTTTAATCTAAACAGCGCGCCTGCCTGACAGATCAGTTCCAAACCCAGAGCCCAGAAAGTTCCTTATCTGACAAAGCCAGACATTGATTTAGATTTGATTTTATTTCTGGACACAAGACTGTTGGAAACGCTGTCCTATATCTCAAGTGGACTAAGGAAGCTGTATGCACCTCCTTCTCCTTCTTCTCTCATTGGTTTCCATCCGTACTGATTGAAACTGCTCTAGCTTTGTTTTTTTTTTGTTTTTTTGCAGCAACAAGAGGACTTTCTCTTTCTTTCTTGTTTCAAGCTTTAGCAAAGACTTGTTGATCCTTACAAAGCAAGCCTGAGCTGATTAGATTCACAGGAATGTTTAACTGAAATTCTGTATTTTGCTCCCAGCTGGAGGAGCTTGTTGCAGCACATCTGCAGTCCAGGAATCACCTGCCAGTCTCAACCTTTGTCAAATGCAGAGTTCAAAAGCTGCTGCATTTTCACTGCTTTCATTAAATAAAGTATACTCCCGTGGAATTTCCACAGTGGCAGTCAGTGGCTGCCCAAACAGCGCTTTAACACGACGGGCTCCCGACCGTTAAATGTCTCATCTCTCAGACACTAAAAAAAGCCACAGAGAGACGAATCTGACTGACCATGTGGCGTTATTATGGTTCAAGCACGGATAAGTTGAGGAGTTCTACATTGTTAAAATTAATATCAAAGTGAGAAATGTTAACGTCGGTTTAACACCTTGAACATTGTTTTGTTGTATGTGTTTCTATAAAGGAAAGAGCTAATTATAAAGACTACATCCTCCCAAATTCACAGCTGCATCAGCCAGATGGTGTGTGTTACGCCACATGTACATGGCCTGTTGTTCCATGATTATACGCCGCGTGTGTCGAACAAATGGGATGACTGTGGCAGCCACCGTGAAGCATAAATCATTCTAAGCGGAAATGATGAGAACAAGTTTGTGTGTTTGGTGGGCTATGTGGCTTAGACAGCATTGCCAGTGCCTTTCACATTTCTGAAGTAATCTCATTCTGGCTGCAGTATTTTCACACACGTCTGTCACATTGTGGTTTTAAACTTGTTGACTGTGGGCTTAAAATGACAACTGCTGTCATGGACAAAACGGCAGCTAAAAATCTGGGTGAAAAGTTCTGTATCTTTGGACTAACTCGGGTTTAATGACGTGGATGTACGTAGATGGAGGCAGTCATAGCAGACAGGGAATACACAGCACAGTGTTTTGGAAAGACATAGACCCTCATGCTGTCACCCAGTTAAACCTTTTTAAATATACCGGTAGACACAGTCCATATCCTGTCTGACACACAGAAGGACAATGCTGCTTTTATATTGTCTGTGTTTTTAAGGAACACCTGATAAATTGAACTGGATTCTAAACTGTTAACCTTCATTATTGCAACTCTCCTTGTCTGCTCTGCTTTTTGGGTGCAAAATATAAGCAATGATTTTTTTTTTGTTTGTTCCAAAGTTTTGAATGAATTGGTGCCGCCATCCTTTCATGGCTCAGCCCTCCAGACACTTTTTCCATTGTGTGTAGTAATAAGGCTCTGGAGAGCATACACTTACTTGTAAGCGAGTTGAAGATGGGCCATTGTGCTATACGTACGTTTTGTCTGTTGAAAAAGAAAATCTTTAGAGACACACTGAATGCTGCAGTGCTCAACCCACAAAAAGTCTGCTGCATGTGACACGCTTCAGCGGGGGTAGACGGGGGAGGAAGACATCCTGACATTGTATTTCATTTAATAAGCTCCTACGTGTGTATTCAGTATCTAATGCCTCTGTGACCGTGTCACAAAACAGAACTCATTTACAGACACACAATAAACAATTGTCTCAAGACGATACTGAGATAAAATGTATAAAATATGACAATATTAATGAAAAAGAAAAGCTGTTGGTATTTTCTCCTAAATGTTCTTGTGCCTCAATAACACCAGACTGGCTCAAAAGGGGAGTTAGGAGAGGAGTGCACCACAGTAGCTTTGCACAACCTCTGTCTACTGTACAAAGGAGATTAAGCAAAGACCATTTATTCCTTTGAAAGCTGCTTTCTTTTTCAAAAGAAACATGCTTTGTTTTTCTGAACCTGAAGTCATTCTGCAAAATTTCTAAGGCAAAAGAAACGCATAACTTTTCAGAAAAACAATCAGCTACTCAATCACTTCAGACCCTCGTCAGATTTTCATGAATTTTATCTTATTTGTGCAGAAAATCTCACTGCTCTGGTGCTGAATGATGATAAATATCAGTGTCTAAACCCTGTTGTTCACTTTGTCCGGACGGAAGTGACCCATGACTTTGTCTGACATCGAGAATCAGACGAGACACTGAGTGATTTTAGTGGGTTTTACCGCACGTTGATCCTCCCTCGCATCAACAGTCACCATGTGGGCTAGGCCAGAACACACAAGTGTGGAGGCGAGGTCGCACACACTCTTTTAATTGTTGTATCCTCATGATTAAGTAACATTTTTATACACTTTGACTGGCGTCTGGCAAGACGGATGGCCTGCAACCGTATCTATTCTCATGCAGACAAGCTTGTGACACCCTGATGGTTTACTTCTGCTTCGATTAACGCTGACCTGGAGGCGTGAGTTCTGGCCTCACTCCTTTATTTGGCTCCATTTAAATTGTAATCACATTAACAGTCACATGTTCCTTTTCTTCTCATCAAAAAGGTTTTAACAAAATTTGAGTTAATTAAATTATTTTAATTGTGTTTGTTCCCATTCTTAATAGGTGGAAACTGAATGGCACGGAAATCAGCAGCAAATATGGATCACACTACATCCTTTCTGGAGGCAATCTCCGAATCAACCGTCTGAACAAAGACCAAGATGCTGGAACATATCAGTGCCTCGCCTCCAACTCCTTTGGGACTATCGTCAGCCGAGAGGCCAGTCTAACCTTTGCATGTGAGTTTCTATTTCCTAACATTCTCCAGGCTAACTTTTCTAGCTTCTGTGTTGTTAAGGAAAAAGACAGGCTGTAAAAACAGTCAGTGGGTTTGACAAACAACATGGAAACATGTTACTACTCTGCAAAAGAGTGTCTGAACAGCTGTTAGCATAAATCATCATGGTCGACAAAGTGAGGGAAGCATGTAGAAATATCTGTTGCTCTAGTTGTGTCACAATTTTAGTTCGTCTTCACAACTTTGTTGATAAAAACTACCATAAAACATTCAACAGCTTTGATTCTGCACCTACAAGATGTATGATCCTGGTATTGACTTGAGTCCATCTCCAACTCCCACATTTGCCTTTGGGTGCAACTTGAGGCATAGACCAACACTAAAGTGTTGCAGAAGAAACAGTTCAAACAATTAAATATTTCAGTGAAACCTAAGCAAACACACTCTCTGCAAGCTCTAACTAAGTATTTATACAAAGTGACGCCTTAGAGCGTTACTTTTAACGTTTGACATTCGCATTATTCTGCAAGTCTGCCAATTTTGACTTCAACGTGTAAATATAAATAAAAGCTACTCATATTTTACAGTTTTAAGTGAATTGTTATGGACAAACTTAAGAGATGAGATTATCAGTTTACAGGTACTGATTTCCAAGATATTTATTGTTAACAAAATCAAATGGAAAAACTGGTTGATTTTTAAATGTCAAATCGATTTTTTTTGCTTGGGACAGAACAGGATGTCAAGTATGCGGGGCATATTCTGTTTTCTGTATTGGCATGCTGATGACTACCAAAGTTGAGTGAGTGATCACTTCGTCTGACCAGATCTGGAGAGTTAGCGTAGAGTAACGCGGCTGCTAGCAGGTCTCACGCTGCAGTGTGAAAAGTCGATGCACAATCATCTGGTGGATTTCCACTATGATGGGATGGCAGCTCCATCAATTGTTAGGCTCTGACCTTAGCAGCTCTCAGTTGTCACAGCATCAGGATGTGATGGCCAAGTGTCATCTATCTTTTTTATTAGACTCGGTATAGCTTAATTAACTCGAACTCATGACTGACTGATGAAGGTTCAAGAGAATAATTTAAAGGTCAACTGGTGTTACTACCAGAGGATGTCATGTATTTCAAGAATTTAAGGCATGAACATGGTGTTTTTCCTGCAGGCAGACAAAGATATTCTGCTCTTGCATGCTCCATTTACTACAAAACACTGCAGTATCATCCCAATGGTTTTTTTACTTTTTTTTTTATCCATAATCCTCTTACTTTTTAGACTCATATGTGCAAAAAGGCACCAGATAATTAGCGGTACCGGATTTTTTTTCAATTGGATGATTAGCTAGAAGGTTTCCAGATAATTATTAGGTGACATTACCCAAAGCTAAAATTAACTTTGAACACATGATCACTTGGAAAAACATTTGTGGATAATTATGTTGTATTCATTCATTCAGAAAATGTTTGAAATCCAAAAGAAAGTGTTTTACAGCCAAGAGTAATTTTGACAGTGGCTACAAATGAGTCTGCCTCAGTAGCGTATGCATTGTAGAAGTAATTAACTGTAAATTAAGGTTTCCTAATGAGTAATAAAATCTGCTTTGCTACAAATGCAGCGGCAGATCCTGAAGTGATTGCCCCAGTGGGGTGATTTTCCTTATTCATCACAATTAAATGTTTCAAGTGATAGGAAATGTATCCAAAAGTTTCTCCTTTAGTATGAAAAGATAAAATGTGGTCTGTTTTTAAATCACATTTACTAAAACCGGGGCAAATTTACTACAGAAATGTGCAGTGATGAAAAATTGGCAGACGCTAGTGGTGATACATTGAAGTAGCACCTCTGTTGATTAGTTGTGACCCATTGGTCCTTTGTAGCATTTTCAGTTTTGTGCAACAATCTTGGAAGAATAGCAGCTTCTCCATTCACACAACCAGCCTTGCACTCATCACTGCATTCAAAGCAACACTCACCAGAAACAAAACCCTAGTCGCCGCGCTGAAATCCAGTTATCGAATACGCCTCCTATTCATCAGTATGAATTATGGCGGCACATCTTTTACATAATCACTGATATAGAATCAATGGACATACTAATCAAGGGCAGCGAGTATTGAGTGGGAGCACCCACTGCCCATCAGTTATCCTTGCCTTGGGGGGTAGACAGCCACAACCCTTTTGAGGAGTAGCATCATCCATCAAAAGTTTGTGACACGGAGGGGGATGCTCCAGGAGTTGGAATGCATCCAGTTAGAAAGAATAACCTTGAAAATATACTCTAAAAAGTGTTTACTGGGGAATATCTATGTCAGTGTGCAGAAGAAAAGTGCTGCGTTACAATGTCACTCGCTAAATATTTCATATTAAATACAATAAATTCTGTTTTAAGCAAGGTGAAGCAAATTTTGAATCTTTATTTAGGATCAAATATGGAAAATGCAGAACATGGTAACTGAATTCAAACATCTATCAAGATTATAAAGTCATGCAATTAAGACAACATTTGTGATAACCGTGTCTCAATCAACAGGCGATAGGTGAATTACATGTTTTCATGTCAGAGTGCATTAAATGTGTGCCATAAGCTGCGCTGGCATTTTCAAAGCTCAAATGTCTCTGCAGTGATAGCAGACCTAATCAGCATCATCCTTCTGATACCAGCCCCAGATTGAAGTAAT
Source organism: Tetraodon nigroviridis (assembly GCA_000180735.1). Lineage (NCBI taxonomy): Eukaryota > Metazoa > Chordata > Actinopteri > Tetraodontiformes > Tetraodontidae > Tetraodon > Tetraodon nigroviridis. Next base: position 1,311,527 of record CAAE01014528.1, on the reverse strand, counting down.
TTATGTTAATGGTTCTAGATGAGACATCGCAGTTATTGTTCTGATGCCATTAATCATTGTTAACTGCTAACCTTTTAATAATGACTCTAAAGCTTTCTGTAGAAACATGCACAGTCACAATCCATGTGTTACTTACTGGCTGTTCATGCCCCAAATTAGAGTAGCACACAAAAAGTGTGCTTCTGTTTAAGCCCCTCCCACAGCCGCATCTTTGGTGCACCTGAAGCAATGGTTGGGACAAACACAACAATGCTTCTTTTGCTTTTTTTTGTCTACAAGAGTCTAAAGAGGTGCAGGCAGTCTTTGGTTTTACTGCCATGGCGGCATGCTTTTAGCACAAGTGAGGCCACGTCTGGGATCTGGGCAGTGGTTTTAGTGAGGAACACACCGGCACTTCACAAACCACAACAGCTTTGATCTCTGCCAAAAAATGATGCCAAAAAGACATTAAAAACATCCGGAACCTCAGATGTCTCTTGTTCTCTCCTACTTTGTTCTATAGGCACATATTTTGGAGAGGATTGAGTCCTTTTATCTAACCTCCAATCGTGACTCCAGATGAAAGTAAACGGCGGAAATAAAAACCTATTGTCATTTTGGAGTGGCCAGATTTTTTTTTTTTTTTTTTAATATTGGTATTTTGTCTATCAGTCCTAGCAAAAATCTGGTACAGGCACCTGAATTTGCAGATCAAAAAGCGAATAGTTTAGTGATAAACATGATGTCTGTTGAGCAACCAACCACAGATCAGATAAACTGACAAGGCAAATGTAAGGTTGGTTAAACATGAATAACATTCCAGATAATCTGAAAACCAGCATCCCTTAAAATTCTCCTTAAAATTAGCAACCTGTGAAATGTGGCTAGCTGTGAAAGTAAATTGCTTGGCACTGAAGCCATGGGGAATCCTGCACACCATAAACTTCTCCAAAAGCACCTTTCCTACTTCTAGTGAACATGGTTTCAACCTCCCTGACTGTTCTTTGTAAATTGAACTCAGTAGGTCAAAAGTACCACCTTTTTCACTGGTTACCTTAGATTCTGTTTACCTAGCAAGAGAACTTCTGCGCGTTTCTCCTGCCTGCAAGGTTCTGCACAACCACCATTAAACAACACATTTACCAACGAAATTCAGCCTTCACCCACTCACCTGGATAACACACTTTTTTGAAAACAGGGACACTTTTTGCCTGCCTTGAGAAGGCAGACACACCTACCTCTCTTTCTAAAAGCAGGCCAGTGTTTTATCTTCCCACAACCAGGTAAATATCAACAATGCCAAAGCTTCTTTGGTTCAGACTTTTTTTTTTCACACAGTCCTAAAAATACACACTGTGGGGAGATCATTCAAGTTGATTGAATTAGACGTCAACATTGTTTGACTTTTTTTGGGTGCTCTTTTCTTTGGTTGTAAAGTGACAAATTTTATGTGCAAATTGTTAAACCTTTTTAGAAGGTGCAAGGTTGCTAGATCCTTTTATTATGAATCATTTTTATTCATCCCTTAGCCTTCTCCACCAATTTAACGAACTTTCCCTGTGATCTCAGTACTACTGACTCTCCTCACACAATTAATTAATTTTTGTGTAGTTGGGTGTTTTTTTAGGAAAAATGCTGAAACAAAAAAGTTTTTGTCCTCACCTGTTTAAAAAACCTGCCCTAGTTTCATTCTAGCTTACTGCTACACCAAAGGGTTTTTTTTTTCCTTTTTGGGTGGCACTGTTTCTTTCTCTTTCTCCTAAAGTTTGGAGTCCTTCATTGCTGCATACCTTCCTTCCTTCCCCTGACAGGAAGTCTTCTTGATGAGCACAGTGGCTTTGTTTCTGCTGCAGTAGGCAGACAACTGAAACACAAACACCAAATCTTAACCAAGATTTAATAGCGTGCTCTTCTTGGCTTAATCTCCGTTTCTGAACTGAGTGGTTTGTTTTTAATATTGTATCCTGCAAAACTAAAAAAGACAGAAATGGTGCAGTCTTATTACAACAATGAGGCAACACGTTGGAATGTCCAACTAAAAATTAAAAAAAAAAACCTTTTTTCCATCCAGTTTTTAAATTTAAGTTTGAAGTTTGGTATTAACCTTTAGAAAATATCCCCAAATAGGATCCTGAAATAGTTTAAGAGTCTCATTAGTTAAACTCTGCTCTCAGCTTATTAAGGGATTTACGTTTAAAGAAATAATTAAAGGCTGCTTCTTAATTGACTTGTCCTGGGGCCAATATGACATACAATAACTGACCGTATAGTCCTCTTCATAAATCAGTGAGCCCAATAATTTTACATCTATAACACTCGGAGCTGAACTAATTTCATTTGAAAGTGAATTGGTTGCAGTTTTGTAGCGAGCAGGTCTGAGCGCTCGCGTCTGCACCGCCACTCTTACTGATTTCAGAATGCTGCACACAATAGACCAAGAATAATTAAGGTTAATTAATCCTGTCTGGATAGTACATATGTCTAAAATGGTGTTGTAAAGTTTGAATAAATGGAATATTTAGATGCTGTTTTGAGTTGGAATATAACAATAAAAAAGGCAATAAAAATATTTAACTAACTAATAGAAATATCTTTAATTACTTTTTATTTCTCTGGAGATACAAAGTTTCAGTGGATTGTTGGAAAATCTCCTACAGCCACAGATTTGCAGGGATCACTAATGGAAAATAGCCTGATCACCAGTGAAAGAATCACCATGTGCTGAGGTTGACTTGGCTTGGCACTTTTGGCACTATGTTTTATTAAATATTTATAGGTCATAAATATATATTTGTAAGTCAAACAAGATCACACACAACCTACAGAAAATAAGTCAGTTATTTTTTTAGTAAATATTTTTAATTTCAATGTTGGTTTTTTGTGGTCAAAAATACCTTGCACCGAGGCGGACCACAAGACCCTCCAGCGGATAGTGAGGACAGCTGAGAAGATCATCGGTGTCTCTTTAACCCCCCTCGTGGACATCTACACCACACGCTGCACCCATAAGGCCACCAGCATTGTGGCCGACCCCTCATACCCCTCACACACACACTTTACTCTCCTGCCATCTGGGAAAAGGTACCGAAGAATTAGGGCCCACACAACCAGACTGACCAATCGTTGGCCATCAGGCTTCTCAGTGGAAGAAACTGAACACACATAGACTACAAATACAAACCCTGGTGACCAAAATGCTACCACACAACATTATTATTTATTATTTAACTCTGCTGTAAATGTTCTGGTCTTAGAGACAAAGGTTTGTACAAATCATCCTATGCTGCCTTAATACGACCACTGGGTATTATGTGTAAAATGTTTACAATGATACAATGCACTGCCACTTTACTGAAATAACCTTACACACTTTGCACAACATCTGCACTGTAGCCAGCACTTTACTCCATGCACCTGCCTATGAACCCGTCTATGTAGCAGGTTCACCTGTCCTGTAGCGTGATGTTACATGTCTGTTGCACTTGTCGTAGGCGACTCTATGTTGTCCCTGTGTAGCCCTGTTGTCTTTTATGTCCTATGTTGTTTTACGTAGCACCAAGTCTTGGAGAAACATTGTCTCATTTTCAATATGTATTGCACCAGCTATATATGTTTGAAAATGACAATAAAGCTCACTTGACTTGACCTTACAAATTCTTTATTTGTTTTTGTTTTTGTTGTTGCTTTTGCTTTAGCCTTTAAATCAGTTTCTCTATATTTTCCTAAACTAGTAAAATCCCCACCTATGCAACATGAACTGTTCTAGGAGGACTTTGCTTTCTTTGTGAAAAAGGCCTCTGTGGCTCTTTATTTGACTCGTTTTGGATACTTGTAGCACCATGGCTGTGATTCAGCTACATATCTACAATGTCTACTGACAAAGCCAGGAATGTTTGGACCTGAGGCAGAGCCAAAGGCTATTTACTGCCCAAGGACTCGAGGAGATGTTGTTGTATTTGTGTACCATTAGAAACAAGGACAGCGCATCACTTTCTGCCTGATACTGCTCACTGAGGTTGACCATTGGCCCCATGAGTTTCCAAGGACTATATTCATCAACTTTTTCACAGAGTTCAGAGAAATGTAAATTGTTACTGTGTAATTGTATCATGTGTTTATCTATGTGACTACTAACAAGTTGTGTTTTCACACCTACTGCATTTGGCTCCTTGATCTGTGACTCTTATAAACACATACCGTAAATTCCGGACTATAAGCCGCTACTTTTTTCCCAAACTTTCAACCCTGCGGCTTATGCAATGATGCGGCTAATGTATGCATTTTTTCTAACGGCCGCCAGGGGCGCTCGAGCAGAAAAGGTAAGAGTGAGACCGGTGGAATATATGTGTCGAGGAAGATGCAAGTTTAACGTAACCTCGCGCTTTGTCCGTGAATAAAATTAGCATGAACAGACCCTCATCATGGAAAATGCAAGAAGAAATGCATATGACGCAGCTTTCAAGTTAAAAGC
>CAAE01014528.1:1289802-1302980 GCA_000180735.1 Tetraodon nigroviridis | reverse complement strand
ATTGATATTGTGTATTTTCTTTCATTTCAGTGATTTTTTTTTAATATTTTAAACTCCTAGTTGAAATAATGTTCATCATTTGTAATCCAGTTTTTTTAAAAATCTAAACCTTTTGCAATTTCCTGTCTTGGGATATCTCCGAGTGCAGAATAAATTGTGCTCTCTTCCACCACATTGATTCCACTTTGAATGCAATCAGTCTAAATTAATTTGCAGAGACTCTGTAATTTCTTCAGCGTGTTCTCTAGTGTTCTCTGTTAGAGAGTACCTACTCTTTAGACAGTGGAGTCCAAAGTCTTAGGGCAGATCTGATGTGAAGCAGTTGCCAGTCCAAATCTGAGCAACGCTGGCAGATGAAGCTGCCGCCTCCACAGTCACTCTGATTCTGACGAGCCAATATCAGAGCGTGCCAGAGATATGTACCGTAGCAGCTACATCTGCAGTGTAAGAGATTGGATTAACATGGGTCCTGGTTAATGAACCAGCGTTTTAAGGCTCTCACTTCTTCTCGTCACAACAAGCTGGGGAACTGGCAGCTTCAAATCCAAACAAATTACCAGCCAGTGTGAGCAAGTTATGTTGTTTGAGCTATGTGTGTTATCGTGCTTAGTTGTCCTCCCTGTGCTGAACTCCGACCTCCATTTTATAGGAAGGAGAGACCTTTAAGAAGCACTCAAGGCTGAGATCCCTTTTATGTGTGTGAGGGAGAGAGATTCCCCAAGGCTCCGAGTACTGAGAACATGTGAACCATGTCCAGTCTAGTCAAGGAACTAGCCTCTTGGAGTCCAAAACAAACTTGGAAGGACTGTATTTGGAAACATGTTGAGGAATGGAGCAGTATAGTCCAGAGTAAGAAAGATTTCCTTGAGTTTTTTGCAGAAAGGGACACTCTTGTATGTGTAGATTCTAAAAGGGAGTCTTTATGTATGCACAGTGTTGCTTTGCAGCAAAGGGATCCTCCATTTCTTTCAGCAGTTTACTTTGTAGATCACTGTATGTCGTGGTGTTTGATGCTACACAGTAATCCAGCCTGGCTATTTACACCACAGTGGCTGGTTTTGATTCAGTCTGTAAGCCAAGACCTACAAACTATGGACTATATACAGACAGAATGTCCACTGTATTGGTTTAGGTCATGAATATTAGATTCAAATCTTCTATCTGCAGATGCTGACTGTATGTGAGTTGTGCAGCATGAGGGTAATAACTCTTCTGAGCATATCATTCAATAAAGGAACTAGACTCATATCTGTGGGGATAAACACTGTTAGCAAAATTACGTTTGCATGTTCTCCTGATATGGCTGATAACTAGATGAAAATGACCTTTAACCACTTGCCCGTAAAAAAGAAAAGAAAGAAGAGCAAAAAAAAGCAGAAAAAAATGTGAAATGATGAATTGGCTGGAGAAGTTTTCTATAAGCCTCACTTCTGCCTCTGTGCTTGCGTGCTAACGGACGTTGCTGATGGTGCAAAACAGCAACCACACAAGGGTAACGGGTGTTCATGTACCTGAAGGCCAATCAGTGAATCTGGACGTCATTTATTGCTTTAGTTTTAAAAAACAAAAGCATCCACTTCATCAAAGTTTCAGTGAGTGGGGAATGTCACAAAAGGTTCATATACACATTATGTTATGATATGAACTATAATCAATTTAGTTCCATTTGCACAGATGTTTGCATATTTTTGTAAGATCCTGCATTTTGTATAATAATCCCATCCACTTGCTTTGTAATTGGATTATAAAAATGCATATTGGTGTTCCACTGCGTCCCTAGTAATGGTAAATGATGACACCGTGGATGCTGGTAAGACATGCCAAAAGCATGATGATGTAACTCCGTAAGTGCAGATCTTTTGGCAGATGGCATCTTTATTAATTTTGTTGTTGTTGTTGGACCAGGTCATAAATATTGTCTAAATGAGTGTGTTGCAGGCCTTCCACCCCCAGGGATAGTGTTGCTGTCAGAGAGTTGGGGCTGCAGCAGGAGGAAGAGAAGCAGGCTTAGGGTCTGCGTTGTGTAGAAATTAATCACATTATGGAGGAAAATAATGTGAATCTCATGCCTGATTTTATAAGTATTCACATTATTTTTCGCTTTTTTTGTTTTCCACAAATGTATACTTTTTACTGCTAACTAGAGCGTATATGTGATATCAAATGTTTTGGACACTAAAAAAAAGATACAAAATCTATATTAAAATAGTGCACTACAAAATACAGCCAAGATAACAATATGCATGTCATCTATATGTTGAGTGACAGGATTATAGACTTCCTCAGGTTCCCTCCTCAGCACCTTTGTCTTCCTTCTCCACCTTTATGTTATCACAAAGCCGTCTGGCCTGGATTTGAGCTGTGAAAAGAAGCAGCGGACATGTCTGACTCACACATTTTTGTTGAGTCTTTGAATATTCAGAGAGGTCTGTCCTTTGAAGCTGCTTCTGGGTCTCCTTTTGTGAGTGAAGCAGCTTTATTAATTTTGAATTGTGCAAAGTGATCTTTAACCTGAGGTAAACCACAAAAGAACACTTCAGGGACATCTGAAGGTCTTTCTCCATCATCTTTTAGGGTTTATTCTATACTATTTAATATTAATAATGGATGAACATGTCTGTTTTTAATATAACCCTTTAATTTGTCCATTTGGTCACTGGTTGTATGATTTTAAAAATTTCATCCTTTATTGGTTATCCTAAACAACACGCTACTGGGTAAATTCAGTGAAAAGATTTTTTTTCAAACTAAACATGTGAAACTTGTAAGTGAGTCACCTTGCTATAGAATATAAATGGTACATCACTCCGCAATCCCAAGGTGGCTCCAAACAAGCCTTGGCCAAGTATTATTTTTGTTTGTTGTTCAATTTTTGCAATTTTTGCAATTTTTGTTGTTTAAAATCTTTTTTAGCTTTATTAATTTTTTTTACATTTTGTCTAGGAGATGCCCTGCCTTTAGAAGAGAGCAGTGTGTAACCCATACAATCAATTCCCTGGATGAATTTGCAAAGACTGTCCGTCCAGCTGTGTCACCTATCTCATTGTTTCTGCTCTTGCTGCGGCTCATGTTGTGCCGCGCGGTCATGTGGGTTTTAAACCTCGTCGAGAGCAGGTGCAGGCGGTGCAAGCGCACTGGAGAGGAAACAAACACAAACAACAAGCCTTATCCTGCCTTGAAGTGTCCCTCATCCCCATGGATGTCAGCTGTGCCATCTTTCCATGTGTTCACAACACACACACCGCAGTCAATCCCTAACCCCCAAATGTTGCCGCTCCATCGCCCCAGCGACCTCCTATAGCATACAGTTTACCTGCTCCATTATGTATGACTTTTGGACCTGGCTGTGATAAATGACCGCGCAGCAGGAGCAGGTGAACAGTAGGATTCTGTCAAGGCTGTTTTGTTTAATTGCCAGGCTGCTAACAAGTGGAAGGTTTTGATTGATCTTAGAAGGGGGGGAAAAACAACTCATGGCCTTTATTTAGAAAGGCTCCAGAGGAAGAGCCCACTGTACATCACAAGATTGAGATGATGAGCCGACATCAGTCAGACGAAGATCTCATCCAGCAGTAAAATCACGTGAACACACCTGAGCTGCAGAGGACTTAACATATACCTCATCAAATTCATTCCAATCAGCTCCTGAAAGACAAATGGAGTCCTGATTTTCAAATCATTATGCAGACAACATTTCCTTCCTCTTCACATGGGCAGCAGGTTGGGGCTGCATAATTTGTGGAAACTGCAGGACAGCTTTAATCTGAAGTTAGACTTCATTCTTTGAGTGTTCCAGCAGCTGTACCACTATTATCATTTACCTTGGCATGATCAAAAGATCAGATAAATGATGTCCTTTTTAACAGTGACAGTGACGCACTTACTTAAAGTCCTTCTAAACATTCGTAATTTTATATATTTCATCAAAGACATTTCAATCACTAGAAGAAATAGAAAATAAAAGTCTCATTTTTATTTGGAATGCTGACAGTTGGCACAATGATTCAGTTATCAATTTTAGGGTTCTGACCGGTAATTGAGAAAAACAATGCTGCACTCTGTGTGAGAGATGCCTCTGAGACACGATTGAGGTCCGAGTTGCTGACATAAGACTAACAACACGTCTTTACGCCATCTGTCAGTCTTGCGTCCAATTAAAACTAGTGATGACACTGGAAACGGAATCTCACAACCTAAAAACTGAGATCATGTAGGGTCAAGTGTGGAAGTAACAGATGTGTGCAAAATGTTAATGTTTTTTAATATATTTTTCAAAAAATATGTCTTAAAAACAAAAGTATTGTAACCACTTTTTTCCTCTTCATTCAAAATGCACTAAAGGGTTGTCCTTTTTTCACACCCTTTCTCTCTGACGTTCAGTTGTCTTTATTTTTTAATCTTTTTTATGTCAACAGATCTGATATTTTCCTGGATCTTCAATGAGTACCCGACCTTTGTGAAGCAGGACAACCGTCGCTTTATCTCGCAGGAGACGGGGAACCTGTACATCGCCAAAGTGGAGCCCTCAGACGTTGGCAACTACACCTGCGTGGTGACAAACATGGTCACGAAGACCCGTGTTCAGGGTCCACCCACGCCACTGGTGCTCCGCAGTGACGGTGAGTCACGGCCATGGACACACAAGTATCATGTGCAGTCATCTGACTTTTTTAAAGGATAAAAAATAAACAGCTCAAAAAAATATCCTGTCCTGGTGAGGACAGGATATATTTTTAACAATACATTAATTGAAATTTAAAGGTTAATTATTTCTTTTTTAATATTATGTTGAGCATGTCCTTTACCACTTGGAGCCAATGCTCTAGGTTGGCCTTATCAAGACACTACGGAGGAAAAGGTCGTTGTCAGAAAATCTAATTGGAGGGGTTGTTCACAGATGCATCCTTGCTACCAGATCTAATATAGAGCAGTGCAGGAAATATGAAACTAAAGTTATTATCGGGAGAAATGTCTGCTGTGACATTTATGTAGGGTTTTTTCTTCCACTTAATTGCAAGAGGGAAAATTTCTGCTGTTAAAAATGGCATATAACTCATAAATTTAGCTATATGTTTTTAGGTTTTAAATGGAAATATTGCTGATTGTGTATCCTGGACCTTAACTATAGACCAGCACATGACATCAAGGTAATTTATAGACAACAAAGTAAAGGTACGTGTGTGTGTGTGCGCGCGTGTGCGCCTGCGTGCGTGTATTTTCGTTAACATTTAAAAGCTGTCCAGTCTAAGATGTCATGATAAGATGTTTCCCGAGTAAACTGTGTTGTCTATCAGTTCTTGCACCTCTGGGGCTGAATGCATAATCAAGACTGACAGACAAGTGCAGAGCAATGCTCCGAATAAAACATTTCAAATGGAAGTAGTACAAATATCGCATGTGTATTGATGAAATCTCTAGTGATTACGGCTTGACGGCTAAATACAAACAGGTCAATGTGTTGCAGTTGTTGTCTTTCCATTTCCCCTCCTTGTGTATTGTGTATGATTTTTTTTCCTCCTTTTTATCATTAAAAACTCTGCTCCTCAGTTATGTGGGCTCAAGTTGGGTGGGTGGACATGGTCAGGGTTGCCAGCACGCACAGTGAACAGGTGTCCCCTACAAAAGGTTATGGTATGAGACAATTATCCATCCACTTCCACCTGTCTGCTCTAAATGGCTGATAGTGATGTGGTTACATTTCAGTACGAGACAGTTGTGATAAGGATCTGAATTAGCTTTCACAGTCACTTGGGGAGCCATCCTGATAACACATGCCTCACCAAATCAACGAGATGAAATTGGCCTGTTTCTTCCATCTCCAGAGCTATTTGTGCAGCACCGCCCTGAATTACAGCAAAGAGGGAAAAGCGATTGTCACCCTGCAGAATGAGAAAGCCATAAAATCGACATTGTACACCCGGAATTTGCACATCTAGGGGAAATGAAAAAACCCAATTACAAATGTAACTAGAAAAGCACCCTTAGAGCACAGAGCAAGCAGCTCATTCCCTCACGTATGACGACAGACGGGTAGGATGGTAAATATACAAGCAGTGGTAATACAAGGTTACAAAGCAAAGCGGTTGCTTTATGATCAAAGCTTTTTTAGCTGTGATCTTTGGATGATCAAAGGTCAGAGTGCCCCCACCTGCTCCTTGGGCTATTAACATTTCCTGTAAATGTCATCAAACACTGTTAATGACTTTTTGAGATATTTTGTTCGCAAAACACAAACAAAAAACTGGGGGCTGCTAAACGACCTCCTTGGTGGCAATAATAATGAAATATACCTTCCTGTCATTTTAACGTATAGAAAAGAACATGCATGTGCGCTTTGCCACAATATTTGACGTTCCAGTCTTGATTTATGAATAACTCAGTCACATCACCAGAGCGCTCACGTTCCTGCCTCCTTTATCTGAAATTTTAGCATGCACAGCAGCAATATTATAATCCACCAGAGCTGCTTCACTGACACTGAATGGGATGCTTTGTAGACACAGTAGCAGTACCCAGGGGGATTTTATGGGCCTATTTTTCTGGTTCATAGCTGTTATCATTGCAACAAGATGAAACTCATCTAGATGTGAAAGCTCTAACCTTCCATGAATTCTCAAAGTATTTTTCCCAACATTCCCAGGCGTGTTGCATGTCCACTGGAACAGTATTTTGTTGTTGTTGTTGTTTTTGTGTGTGTGTGTTCTGTGACAGCACTGGAAACATTCTCTCTTGCTCAGTGTTGCAAAACATTTTAACTTATAGTAAAAAGCTTTGTTTTGGGGGGAAAGTGTTTCTGTATTTAGTGAGTATTTTTGCCCAAATGCAGAGATTTTTCTCTCCTTATTGCATGAATGCTCATGTTCATTTCCATTTCTTTCCCAGGTGTGATGGGTGAATATGAGCCAAAGATTGAAGTTCAGTTTCCCGAGTTTGTGCACGTCGCCAAAGGATCCACTGTAAAGCTGGAATGCTTTGCTCTGGGAAAGTAAGCTCACACCCACAAAGTGCTGGATATTTTCCTTCTTCCCTTCACCAGTAGTTGACAGTTATATTTAACAGCTAATCAGACCTTTAAATGTAAGCAGTTAAACATATAACCATTTAAAAAAAAAAACAACAACAACAAATAGCGGTTTTCTCCCTTTAAATTGTAATATTGGATACGTTTTCAGCATGAACGTTGCTGGACGCACATTGAACACAGAAGCTTGCACTATGAGAGGCATTAGATCTGCTGCTCTCCAGGGCTTAAAATAATGTCACTGTACAAATCTGTGCCCACAGGGATCTTTGGCGAAATAACTGTAACTTATTCGCACTCAGTTGCTGAATTCATAAGTCTTTCATCTGCCATTATCACATCTTTCACAAAGTAGCTAAACGTTATATACATTTCTACAAATGTATTGTTCATTTTTCAGTCTAACTAGTTTTATCTAGGTTAGAAGCTACACTTGTGTAGCAGATTTTTCAGAGGAAATGGAAATTCTGTCTGTTCTCACAGCCCAGTACCTTCCATAAACTGGAGGAGGGTGGATGGCGTGCCATTCTCCAGGAAAGTGGACACAAGGAAAGCCAGTGGTGTTTTGGAAATCCCATATTTCCAACAGGAGGATGCTGGCATATACGAATGCATGGCTGAGAATTCGAGGGGAATGAACACAGTAAAAGGAAAGCTCTCTTTCTATGGTAGGTGATCTTGATCTGCATGAATATTTGACCAGTGTGCACCACATCTGTCACACCAGCTCAGACTGAGATGCATCCACCAGCAGACAGAAGCAGCCTTATAGAGTCCCGACGAGCATCAGCAAAGGATCAGTGGGCGTACATGAGGAGGGAGGCTCTTTTTAATGCCGCATCAAAATGATTAAAGGCTGTCAGCCATGATGCCTCTAATATTTTGATCCAGATTAAAGGGAGATGTGGCTGAGCCCTTGAATGTGACCTTGTTGGTGAACCCTGTACTGGGTTACACCAGATGGTGTAATGATTGAGGTTGAAGTTGACTAGAGATCAAACCCTTTTCAATGTGCTATACATAGAACACTGACACATAAGTCAAGGATACAAGCTGCAGAGTAGGAGCTGAACCCAAGGGAAGGAAGCTTCTTTGCATTGTCATAAAAATTTCAAACACAGAAAATAAACCAAAGTGTGAACTAAAATTTAATTCTCAAATCACTCTGCATTGAATTCTGAGTACCACTTTGGATTAGGGTACAGACATTCCACATCCATTACCTACCTGCTAACTAGGAGACGTATTGACAGCAATTTGATGCGTTATTATCCCTAGCAAAGGTTAAGTGTTAATATTTGTTCCCTAAACTAATGTGTTTCTGAATCCTATTGCAATTATCTGTGATCAACATTATACTCATTTTTAAAAACAGGCAACATTTTTAAAGGTTTTTTTTATGATTAATGCACTATAAAAATTTTCAGAGTTCATATTGTAATGCAAGATTTATTGCTTCTAAGATAAAGATAAGAACAGGAACAGAGCTGTAAGGAACAATCAGCTAAACTGGTCTGCTTGCACTCCTGAAAATAATGAAAAGTCCATCCGCTGTTGTTAGAAGACAGTAAACATACCTCCGATTCTAAACCTTTTTTTTTTTAAATTTAATATATTATTTCGGTGGTTTGCAGACTAAGCATAACCCCATGTTGTTTCTTTGTTGCACCAAAAAACAGAAAGTTTTGGGGGGTTATTTTTCTGAAACACTAAGAATTTCCCTCCTACTTAGAGCATTTTCTCTACTTCTCAATTCTCCCTTTCATGCTGTGTCAACCGTCAAATATAACTCATTTGGGGCATTAAACCATTTGCCATTATCTACCACCGCTCTGAAACCTGGGGGGCTCTCTGTCTTCTGTGCTGTTCGCAGGCAGGTGATAAAAATCAGTAATCTTATTTTCAACTCCCTTTGAATTAAGCCTTTGAGACGTTCGTCAGCAGTCCAAGCCAATGGAGGAATCAATAAGGGAATCTGGTATTTCCAAGCAAGCTGAAGTGGGGGAAAAAGCTGCGTTTTGTTAGACAGGACAACATGAAGGTGTTGCCTTGTTTTGCCACAGCGGTCATATTTGACACTTTCTGTGAATTTCTGTTGTCAGGGTATACACAGAAAAAGCTGTCTAACTTTAATCCCACTTCTGAAGTGAGTCACATGCAACAAAATATTCTGGTTTATATTATTCCCAGTGTTACCTTTTGAGCCAATCAAAAAAGCACGCATCTTGATTATTTTGATGGTCTTTTAGATCAGATGTTCCTGTGGTGTGAGACGTGTGAGAGGCATATTTGCTCACTTGTTAATTCTTGTTTTACTCAGAGGAAAGGTTATTGCAAAGCCCTGTCAGGTTAGCTTCTCCCAGTTGCATTCGCAGTTATGTTTCTGCAGAGTAGCCTCTACATTATCTCTTACTGATTCCACCAATAAGGCAAATTCCCATCTCTCCTCCTGCCTCTTGACGTTTGCTCTGATAGTATGCGCATTTGGCTCAGCGTGGTCAGAGATGGGCTGCCTGCTCTCATTTGGTAAGCTTTGACTGCAAGTCGATATGTGCACTGCAGGTGAGGGATGGAGTGAGGGTCCCTGGCAGGGAGGACAACAGCAGAAATCCTAATACGCACAGTGGGTGGGGCAGACCCTCATGTAGCACTGCAGTAGCTTGAAAACACTTGGTCCTAAATGAGTTTTGGTCTCAGAGTAATAGAACCCAATATATTTTCAGGTAAACTTCTCTGCTCGTGCATCAAGCCTTAAACTGTTTTTATGACTAATGGAAAATTGTAAGGTCAAGCAACAGCAGTAAAGAGGTGAGAAAACAAATATCACTTTGCATTCGAATGGAGGTCCGTTTAGACAGCATGTAGCAGAAACAGCTATTAGACAAAGAGATTGTAACCTTGTTTTTATTGTGAGCACAGATGGCAACAGCCCAGTCTCGACTCAAGTAAAGTGTTAGTGGCCTCAATGCACCTCGCTCTGCAGTCTCGGTACTTTTATGGCCAATGCTTGGGATCCACAGGAATGCAGCAGAGCAGACAACATGAAAGCACCGTCATTCGTTCCTCACTCATGCCCACACACGGTCAAGCTCATGTACAGCACACATGACGCTGGCATAATTCAGACATCGTAAGGAGCCTTCTACACAATTCTTTATTTGTGGTATTGTTTTGTTCCTTTTATTTCTAAAGTTGATAAACACTGAGGTCGGGAAGATGCAATTTATATTTAAATTGTATAAAGCAAATGCATCAAACTGAAACCAGGAACTGTAAACAATTTCATTTGTGTTATCTGTGGAAATGATGGTTTTGCTAATTGGTGGTAAATTCATAGCTGAATGAGTCAATAACTTGCATTCATTCCACATGCAGCCCCTCCTCAACTCATTGAGAAACCCCAAGACGTCCAGAAGCTCATTGATGATTCGTTGGTGTGGGAGTGCAAAGCCACAGGGAAGCCGAAGCCTTCTTACAGGTGGATGAAAAATGGTGAGAATCTGGAGCCTTTAGAGGTGAGTTCTGACCAGCAGGAGCCCAACTTTAAAATAAAAGACAGAATTGCCTCCAGTATGAGTTGGTAGCAGCTCTGCCAAGAATATCTCATGCAGGGTCTATGCTGCTGAGTGAGAAATGAGTGCAGGCATTTATGGGGTTTTCAAAGCTTTTCCAGTGCTGATTCTTCAAGCTTTCCTGTTGTAACTCGTTGTTACTGTCTTTTTCATCATAACACAGAATCTTTAGATCAATAATGTTTGAGTCACCTCTGCGAAACAGCTTAATTTTAAAGATATCGGACAGGCCCTCCCGTGTTTCTCTGTGGCTAAAGACGCTAACCTCTGAAGAGAATAAGAATTTCAGCTAGAATCCCAGATGCTGGAGCTTCTTTAATCTGTTAAATCTCCCTTCCCCAAATGCTGTTATTAATGCTGTGCCAACAGAGATGAAATGAGAGTTTCTCTGTGTAAATTCCTCTATAGCCTACTTTCACATTTTGACCCTCTGCTTTCTCTGAGTTCCCATTATAGCTGATAAGAGATGAACCTATAGCGGCTCCACCCAGTTTACTTCTACTGTATCAAAGTGTTGGCATTTGCAAACATGTGGTTTCATGCATCATGTTGGATTATTATATTGAATTCTTTTGCCAGCTTGTTTAGTAAAGATTGATTGGACACTACAGCGCAGCTTGCACCTGATAAATAAACAGCCATTATGTTAATTTGCTTCGTTATGCTAAAAGGGGACATAAGGGCCAGAGAATATAGATTAATTGTTGGATGTTGCACATGTTGCTGGAGTGAAACCCTGACTTGAGGCACAGTGAAGCTTTATAACAGACACATTTGTTTTGTTTTGTTTTGGGGGGGTGATTGTTTTTTTTTACAGAATTACAATTACCAATCTTTTGAAATGTGTAATTTTGTTAAAGCTAAAAAATAGTGTATTTTCTTTCTGATTTTAACAGTTTCTTAAGTGTTCTGTAATGGGCAATTATCAGTGCACAGTTCATCATGAACTTTCTTTTAATGGATGTATTTGTTAATGTTCCCTAATGCCACACCTATATTTTTCTAAAGTGAATGTTATCGCTTTGAAAAGAGGTGAACCTACATGCTCAACCATCTTAATACCAAACACTCAGTGAATGACTGAAGGCTGCAGCAGCTGCACAATTGTCCTATAGAAATAATAAATGGACATATTCTGCATGCATGGGTGAATGGATTAATCAGCAAAGGTGTTGCATTGTTTAAAATGCCACCATTAACCACAGAGGCCTAATGAGTGGAAGAGGGAAAGGTCAATGATGTAAGGAGCTGTGGGGAGAGGATGCACCATTTATTGTTATTTATTACAGTTAATCAATCGAGACTGCTCCTATAGTTCCCTTAACATTAGGTCCTTTGGAAATTTTTCTTGCTTTAACCAAAAGAGGCAGGGGAATCGATATATGGGCATAACTAGGTAAAAATGATGTTTTTCTTAGTAAACACTAATTTTGCACATTGAAGCTTTAACTTTCCAGAGTCAACATTTTAAAAAAGCCATTATTATTAGAGTGTGTCTTTAAACGTCCTTTGTGATGGTGTTTCCAGTATTATTTCCAGTAAAAGTCCTTTTTATCGGACAGATTTCTTTTGAGATTTTTTGTGTTGTGAAATACTTCAAATCAAACACACCATTTCCTTTCTTTATTTTGTTTACTTGCTGTTTTCTTTTGCATCTTTCAATAACACTGGATCAGATGTGTCTACTCAGTGTGATAGGCAGTGACATTGCCAATCATTTTCCTTCAGCATAAGGTGTACAGATGGTCCCCCCAGGTCCCGCATGAAAAACTGCTGATTTGAGAGGAACGTCATGCTTAATTAATAGCAGCCATAAGTGTGAGTGCTTTCTATGCACAGACTGATATACGCCACCATTTGCTTCCTTAGCCAGCAGGGCTATTCGCCTCTGTACATCCAGAGTGTACAGGGGCGAATTTCACGGTGTTCAGTGTTCTGAAATTCACACACAACCTGCTCAAACACAGGTTGTGATCTTACAGTGAGGACAGTCCCTTTCTTTTTATGTGACAGTACCTTAATCCCTCCCTCTGAGACTGGAGTTCAGGGCTGTTCAGACAACCCTATGGAAATGGCTGCTAATGACATTAAGGGTGAGCCCAAGGAAAAGGCGTGAAGGGCATGAGAAGTCAGAGCATGGCACAGAAATGTCTGAGAACTGCTTAGGAGTTTTATAGTCAGGTAAAGCAGTTGCTTGTGAGCGTCATTACTAGCAATAATGAAGGTTTTTTTCTGCTGATGAAGAAAAAATGCTGTGCGTCTGTGTAAACATCACTTTATATGTATGTGCCATGCCTATCGAAAAAGCCATTGTTTTAAATGCATAACCGCATCTCCATTTCAGAATAATATCCCCTTCTCCTACCGAGAGGAAACGAGTCCTACTGTGCAATCGCAGATATAAATAGGGCACAGTTTTATTTCACTCTCATAAACATGCAGATTGATTAGGGTCATTTTCTGCTAGCCTGCCTGCATCCAACCAAGCCTTTCCCTCCATTAGTGATGAAAACCTAGATTTATTGCCACGTCTCTCTCTTCCAGACCATAATTCTTCGGTCCAGTGGTTGGATGTTTTAATGTAG
>CAAE01014528.1:1244693-1270480 GCA_000180735.1 Tetraodon nigroviridis | reverse complement strand
TCTGCAGAGCCCGGCCGAGCCCCTACGAGGATCCGTGCCAAAAGCCTTTCTGCATCTGAGATAGAAGTCTTCATGGAAAGCTCTGCCCTGGAGTGTCAGTAAGAAACGAGTGCTGGGTTATGAGGTGAGTTCCTCTAAAATAAAAGCCTGTTACTTATTTTCTTATTCCTCTTTTCCATGTCTATGTTCGTGCACAAGCACCCGGTGCACGAGGAGACTGACTCTTGTTCTCTTCTATTATTGATTGGCGTTGCAGGCTCATGCACCTTGGGCATAGAAGATAATAGCTTGCTGCATGCAAAGTGGCCTAGCCCCTCGCTTGTGGGTTTAGCTGTGTTGCTCTTGTTGTTTAGCTAAGTACTGTAACCACCCTGATTAGCGTACTGATGCAATGCTCTGAGGGATAGAGCGTTTAGCTTCTTATCCACACAACAAAGCAGTTTCACACGCTGGCTTTGTGCTCAGCGCGCTCTTGCAGTTTACTTCCGCTCATTTTTGAGATCCAAAAAGATGTGAATAAAGGAAAGAGTTTTCTCTACGGATTGCATGAAGTGGCAGAATAAATTGTGACCACTCAAAGTCAACAGAGGAGCAGGGCCTGAGCAAATCGTTCCTGCGAGGAAGGACAAATGATTTGTGTTGTCAAGCGTGCCATCAATTTCTGTTGTCAGTGTCGGATGATGGCAGCGGCTTTCTGAGAAACCTTTAGTATTTTTGTTTTCATTTTGCTTATTACCTTTCAGACTTACCGTTTAAATAATGGATCGTGTTTTGGAGACAGACCGACACTTGATGCGTCAAAGATCACATGCGGCTGCGTGTTAAATCCTGTTTTCCGACCAAATTACCAACCCATCCGAGTTCATCTCCTTCCATTTCTGGGTTGCACTTTTTGTGCGTCTCAGTGTAACAGAAACCTTTTAAGGCATTTCTACTGTTTTTCTCAATCTTTCTGCCCTGTTGCTTTTCAGCTGAGGTACTGGAGTAGAAGTGAGAAAGAAGATATGGCCAGTGTGCAGAGGACTGTAGGAAATCAAACATCTACTGTTATCCGCGGTGTGAAAGGCAGCACCGCATATTACATTTCAGTGAGGGCGTATAACACCGCTGGAACAGGACCTCCAAGCAGCACCGTCAATGTCACTACCAAAAAGCCACGCAAGTATCTGATTAAGCTGTCCGTTATCAACACACGGGTCATCCTTTATTTGAGGTCAATGGTTTTTTTTGTTGTTCTTCTTTCAGCACCCAGTCAGCCACCTGCTAAAGTGATGTGGAATACATCAGACTCCAAGATAATAATAAACTGGGAGCGCGTCAAAGCCCTGGAGAACGAGTCCGAGGTCACCGGGTACAAAGTAAGCAACCGATCTCTCGGCGTTATCAGAAAATTGTGTCTGTTGTGTCGGCTCAATCACGTGGATTTACTTTTGTCCATCAGGTGCTCTACAAAAAGAATCGACACAGTCATCCCAATGTCATGGAAACCAACACCACCTCTGTGGAGCTGGCTCTGCCCACTGATGAGGATTATATCATCCAGATAAAGCCGTTTGGAGAGGGGGGCGACGGCAGCAGCAGCAAGCAGATCACTATCCCACGGATACCAGGTCAGCGGAGAGCTAGTTAGTGCCTCCCTCCCCGGTGGCTGGGCTGAATATTCTACTCCCCTGCTAATGCGGTCTTGCCAAAACATATTAGCTATTATCGCATATTAGCTATTATCACCATCAACAGGACAGAGGAAAGAGGTCTAACCTCCTCATTCTCTCCTGACATTCTCAGTTCAACTCTTTTATTTCCATAATGACTAAATTACTGGGTATGTTTATATGAAGCAGAGATTCTAGAAATCATGCTGTGCTTCTCTGTTCTTCAGTGTCTTTTTTTTTTTAACCAAATCTTTATTTCATTTAATTTTTCCACTCTGACTCACTGCATTAACAGAAAATCAGAAAGGTACCAGGAATTTAGCATCAAAGACAAACTTCCATCTTCCTTGATTTGCAGGTTTGGGCTAAAATGTCCAACTGAATAAAATCAAATGTTTCATAGTTCCTCACTTCTGATATGAATTGAAGTTAGTGAAGTACATTGAAGGATTTTAATGTCCCTTTAATAATTTAATGAAACAAATGTGATTTTCTAGAAAAAGTTGTTAAGGTTTTAGTCAAAGGATGGCGGGAAGCTCTCATTTTTAAAGGACTAAATCAGGTTAGAACTCTGATTGCATTTGTTTTCGCAGCAAACTCCTAACAGCCTGTTTTTCATATCTTTTCAGGCACCAACGCAGTCGGCTCTGCATCCAAGGTTTCCACTTTATCAGCACTCAGTACAATAGCACTGTCTTTTACAGCGCGGACATCTTTATGACAAACAGCTTCCGCATCTGACAGCTCTACAGTGGAACACAAATGCAGCCCACTCTGGTGTAACTAGATCCATTCATTTAGATTTAAAGAGGAAAATGCTGAGAAAGAAGTAGGACAAGATGACTGAGACCCTTCAGCAAGCTTGCTGGCTAAGTAATGGAGATGTCCTGAATATGTTGTTACCAAAGCAGCTTTCATAAGACAGAGTAGAGAAAAATGTCCTATATGCATCATTTTGTATAACATGTTGAGCTTTTATAGGGTTTTTTTATTATTATTTATTTATTTCAAGTCAGTTTGGTCTTTCGGCCATAAGAATTAAGTGCGTGGCGCATAATTCCCATTCCATTTCACATTCCCAATTTCCTCTCTAGTTTGAAATTAAAATGTGATTTGACATCCTCTAAAAAAAAGCTAAAATTCCCAATTTTGGTTTTCGTAGGGCAAATATTAACTTCTCAAAAACCGACACACCTCTGTAGTTTAGATTCAGCAATATGAAATATTTCTCTGTCAAGACAGGCTGGCTTTCAGTAGTAACCACGAAACCAACTGCTTTACTGTAACCTCCAGGTGAAGTGTTGTCTTTGGAGGTGAAAACTACATAGAAGGTGACAACACCAATGGCAAATAATGGACGTGATATGTCAGAGATGTGGAAGTCTGTCTTAAAATCGTTGCTGAAGTCTCATGTATTTAGGTGCAATCAGTCCTCTTGTCCACGCTGGTCTTTGCTTTGCAGCATAGAGGGTTAAATCCACGGCTAGTTTAACGCCTACAAAGTGAAACTTCGATGACTAAATCAAGTCGTTATTTGGCTGTAACGGTTTCAATCCGAAAACTAATTCTGCAGGATTCATCTTTATAGTCCAATATACAGTAGGTTTGCTAAGCTGCGCTGGACCTCTCGTTACTGTCCATCAAACTTACTAATATAACTTGTTTTAGGGGAACTGTGCATTACTTTTATAAGCGCTGGATGGCCATTATCGAGAGGCTGGATGATTACATAAATATAACCCTTTGCGTTCTGGCTGTGGCCATTCTTTAGCTTTTATTTGGCAATGGGACGAGGCCTCTCAAGACAACGGAACCCATGAAGCCATGGAAACTTCTTGGTTTTTGAGCCTCTCAGACTCCCCTGGGTCCTCTTTGCTGATCATCAGACCACCTCTGTGGCTGTCTCATGCTCCTTGTGCTTTCCATTTGCCCTGTGTGTAGAGCTATTCTTTGCCTTCTGTGTGCCTCATCATATGTTCAAAATCCTCAGGTCCTTTACGAGCCTTAAACTTGTCATATGTATACTGAAAACACTTGAAATCGAGCAGCTGATGTAATGTTTACGTGCTGCTGCTGTGTTGACATATACTGGATGTGGGCAGGATTTGGAGGGGGGGGGCACTCATTTTTGCAAGCAAGGTTAGCGAGATCAGTCGACAGCTTTGCATTTAGCGTTCCGAGGAGGGTCTGTGAGGGTGTTTTTATAGGTGTAGGTTGTTAAAGAAAGACAATGCTGCTGAACTTTTCCTTTTCCCATAGTCTGCTGACACCATGTGGGAGTGATGTGCTACAGAGGCACGGTGCAGTCTGTATGTAGCTTGTAATCCAGTTGAGTAGTCTTTACGTTAAAGGGAAGTGTACCGTAGGCTACTGGGACAGAATCATGCATCAAATGTGTAATATACTGTTTTGTATTCTTCAAAACATTTATATTTAAAAAAAAAAAAACAACTTTCTAAAGAGACAATTTACTTGGTTTTTATGTAACAGATCTGTTTCATACTGTAGCTGTTTGCCCGGCATGACTGTACTTTGTTGTCTCTTCTATCTGCAAACAGCCTGAATGGCTTTAGGAACTCGCAAGGTCAAAAGCATCTGATAGGTTTGTGTATAGTTTGTGCGCCATGATTTCCCAACCATGGTCAGCTCTGTGTCTATGCTTCTTCTGTCTCAGTCAACTTCTCTAGAGCCGCTGCCCATATTCACTCTACATGACAGTTTCCTCTGTCATTGTTTGTTGTTTCTACTGTGTTAATAAAGTTTATTGATTTATAGGACAATGTTGAGCTCTGCTGATCCATTCGTCAATATATGTCATTATTTAAAATCCAGCATATTGGAGTTTTCATCCCTCTGTGCATGGCTTTTTCTCAGAATACAGTTAAATTGAATCTTGCAGGTATTCACAAAAATAGAGGAAAGAGGGATAAATCCTAAATGTTACAGTAAATGTAGTAGAGCGACTTCCCAATCTTATTCTTGGGTTACATCCAAAGCCAGATAATTTACAGCAATCCATCACAGACTCTTCAGTGGGTTCAGGTTTGCTGGGTACTCTTCATTTTCATTAAAACCGCACATTCAAATCTATTAAACATGAGCATTTGCAGTTCCTAGTAATAATTCCTGCTTGGGATCATTATGAGGGTAACAGACTTGAAAAACGTCCTTTAGAGCATCAGATGCCATTATGCATCTTTGTAACTTCTGATCTTTGCCTGTAATATCTGCAGGCAAAACTGGGTAACAATGATGTTGCGCGGAGAGCACAAAATACGGTACAGTATCAAGGTTGGCCACGAGAGGGCGATACACTACAATACAATCAAGTAGCTCATTTTTTCCTTTACTTACCATAACAGCTTTTAAAAAACAGTCTGGAATTACACTTTAGAATTTGAGAGACATACATACAGTTTACCACATGTAACCTTTTCATTATAGGTAGAGCCTCTCTCCCCTCACTTAGAATCAGAAACAGAATTTGAATCATACAGACACATTTATTTATGCATGTATGTTTTCCCATTTAGTTTGAATGCAATTACAGCAAATATACACCACCGAGTATTAGGGAAATGTAGAGCAAAAGGAAGAGGGGAAATGAACATGGAAGGTAAACCGTGGAGGAGTTTGGTGCTCCTCGCAGAACATAATCTAGACTCTGTGAGATTGTTGTTTTGTTGTTTTTTTTTTTTTACATTTCTGGGCCCTGTGACGACATGGATCCGTCTGGATGCAGAAAGCCTTCTTCCTCCCAGTGTCACATTCTTCAAAAGACAGTAATTCACTTGTACATCAGACGGCTCCTTGTCACCTTGGACTGAAGGTTCAGGTTGACTCTCCCTTTGCCTGATGATGGCGATTAACAGCACTTTGAGTTGTGATTTCTGTTCCCACGACCACAATTCCAAACTTAAGGCACCCATTCGTGGGACATTAGGGCTGTATCTCTGTCCTCTGAATTGTCTCTTCAATCCAACACACTGGTGCACCAATCAGTTTCTACCCAGCATATAAGGTGGTGCAGATCTTCTTTGGGGTGACCACCCTTCACCCTTCACATCACCCTTCACTTTAATGTTTGCAGCTGCTTCTTGCCCATCAGTAGTGTGTCATCAGCAGAGACATGTCATTCCGTGGTCACTACAAGCGTCTTCCTAGCGGTCCAGTGTCATGAGCAGAAAATAATAATTAGGCTACACAAATAATCACAGAATAGTTGTTTTTTTTTTTTTTCCCCAGACAATAACAGCAGGTCAACACGTTCAACCCCGAGGATTAAAAAATTAGAGGACAAGGGTGAAAAAGCTGTGGAAAAGTGATGAAGGTTATGGAAAAACTTTTAAATGTCACTAACTCTGTGTAAGAGGCCTTAT
This sequence comes from Tetraodon nigroviridis, assembly GCA_000180735.1. Classification (NCBI taxonomy): domain Eukaryota; kingdom Metazoa; phylum Chordata; class Actinopteri; order Tetraodontiformes; family Tetraodontidae; genus Tetraodon; species Tetraodon nigroviridis. The sequence continues at coordinate 1,264,449 of CAAE01014528.1, read as the reverse complement.
TTACGCTTCAGTGTGCACAGTTTTCACAGTTTTCTCCCTTTTAGAGGACACGCAGGATAACAATGATTGCTTATTGCAAATCGTGCAAGCAGTGTGCCTCACCGCTTCAGCGGTCCGAAGCATATAGTTAACATCAACCACGGCGGCACCGTTAGCGAGAGGGTAGGACCTATCTGAAGAAACCCCGTGTATGATCGCGGATGCATAGTAACGTATTAAAGGTCAGCCAGGATACATGTTTGGGGATAGTAATGTGTCATGTAAGCCTCACTTTTCAGTCTCCGCTTTGTCAGTGAGATGAGAGGGCAGAAAAAACATTCACCACTCTATAAATACCATTACAGTCTCACACACTTTAACCTAAACGTTCACCCAATGCAAAAGATAAATGACAATAGAGTGATTTTGAACATTTCAGCCAGTACATGTGAACATGGTCAGTACACCTAGGTGGAAAATTCTTTTCAGGATTGTTCCTAAATTAGTTAAGTATTCAAATGTATAATCAAATGTTGTGCACAGGAAAATAAGAATAGTTTTTTTCAGAGCCTAAGCTGTTATCCCTAAACACTATGGCGTTTGGGTCTTGTAACCATGTTTTGTTTTGTTTTTTTAAGTAGCCATCTGTTAAATTAGATATCACTGCAGGTAAAGACTCAAGTAGTGCCTTAAATTCATGCCAACAGCAGTTTTAGCAGGTGGTCCATCATGTATGAAGCAAGCAAAAGATTTACCGCATCCTGCACTGCCCTGTGTGGCTGAAAAAATGAGGTTATGGCATGGTAGTCAACATGGGGGGACCTAGTTAATTTGTTAGATCGTTAGGAAATCACATGTACATGCATCACAACTGAAATGTCCAAAAAACACTTAACTTTTATAAGAGAAGAAAAAAAAGAAAAGCAAACAAATGAAACATCACATTTCTGAAATATTTCAGATATAGCCTTTTTACATTTAAAAATATTCCTAAAACCTAACATCTGTGTCAAAACATTACTCTTAAGTGCTGTAGATAAGGGATGGGACAAGAACCGTTTATATGTTGGAGGCTGAAACAGAAAGAACGGTTCCAGCTGTTTGCTGACGTGTTGCACATCTGTATCGACATTCACGGGTGCGTGATAGCTCCAAAGGCGCTCCGTCCTATCGTCTCAGTGAAAATATTATACTGGTTTTAAATGGTGCCTTTTTTTTCACTCCCTCAACTATTTTGCAATTAAGTCATGCAGATCATAATTGTCTGATATTATACATACTTCATAAACAAGCGAACACTGGACATAAGTTAGACCCTCTAAAGATAAAAATGTAAAAAGCTATTAAGACAGTTGTAGATTATACTGAAGGAGTCACAGCTAGAACATCGCGTGGCACCAGTCTCCTCATCTCAGCCCTGCCAACGCCACATGCAAAGCTCCTTTTCTGTCCTGTTGACAGCTGCGCAGGGCCGATGCTCGGATTTGAGTGATCCTCAGGGTCCAAGTGAGGCAAAAATGTAGTGAATCACTGCAAAAAAAAGGTTCCTTTTACATTAAATAAAATGGTGGCTGACGTGACCAACTTTCCTTTCTGTCGCGCATCACTCCCCTTGAATAGAGCTTGAGGTAAATTATCCAAAAAATGATTTCCTGTTCCATTAGGAGGACAGCTGGTTTGAATAAAGGGACAGAAGTGGCTACTGCTTCATGGAACAAGTCTTTGAAATTGAGGAGGAGGCTAGAGAGTCCTTCCGTCCAGTGGACGATGCACTGCAGGGTTACATAGACGGAGGATTCTCTCCCCTAAACTCAAGAGCCACCAGGATCACTCAAGACTGCAATCACACAGAGAGGTCATCACTGCACCGACACGTTTACCCTTCAACACTTTGTTGCGTTTACGCACCAACTACTGGACAAAATTTTGAAAGGGAGTGTAGTTTGAGGCTGAGGCTACCTGCGCTCTGTGTGGAAGCTCTTCAGTCGGAGACTCCGATTCCCTGATAACCACTGCTTTTGTCACCAACATGTCAGGGTGTTGCTGCTTGGCCTCCTGTATCGCCATAGCGAGGGCCTGCAGGGGACACGAAGCGGGAAAAATCACACATCCTTCCCGTTCTTTTGTATTTATTCTTTTTTTTAGTTCTTACTTGATGTTGGTCCACGTCGTCGTCCCCTGTTATTATAATCCTTTTCTCAATCCGAGTCTCTGAGTAGCCTCCTTTCACAGTCTAGGGAAAAAAAAAACAAAATTAACAAATTCAAAAACGATCCAAAACATCACCATTGTTCCAACAATAAAGACACCAAATAGGGAGAGACTGGTTTTTTAGCCTCCTGGTGCTTTCAAGTAATATGTCAAATAATAATAAAAAAGAAGGTAAAACAAAATATAACTTGTTCAGTATATCTAATGCAATCGTCTGTGTTACCTTGGTAACCTGTGTTGTGGTAGCTGAGGTGACGTTCTCAGCGGTGATGGTCAGCAGGGACGTGACGGGGTCCTTCTCCTGAATATTAGTCTTGACCTGCAGCCCAATCGTTAGAGGGGAGGTCACGTACACACACAGAAGGACACACCTGATACACAAACCGGCTGATCCATCTAAATGTACACGATAAAATCATTCTGCCAGGATTTCCGTGATTTGGATCCTTATTTATCTTATGCATGTGTCATCCAGTCACCTTACATACTTACAGGTGAGCCGTTTAGTTTCAGGGCTGCAGGAGTCTCTTGTGTGCCGACAACGTCAAAGTTCTGAAAGAGAGATGCAAACTTTAGATACACGCATAGAAGTTAATTTGTATTCATACAATTTATGATGTTGGCATAGAAAAAACACACAAATCATAAATTGTGACACTGTTGAAGATGTAATTTACAACTAGTTAAAACTACATGTAATATATATTCTTGAAATTTAGCAAAAAAAAAGTTTATATTATTTGGAGAATATTATGCATATTTATACAAACAGTTAGCGTGTACAGTATATAAAGTTTGTATTAATCAGGATTTTAAGTCTTTTAGGGGCATTGACGTGCATTCAGCCTAAAGGTGGAACTCCAGCCGTTGTAAAATACCGCCCCCTGCCGGCAGCATGGACGCGTTGCTGTTATTAAATGACGTAACCATCCATTTGCTGCGCACAATAAAATCTACTTACCAGAAGCCTGGTGCTTCAAAGGCCTCCTCTCTACATCAGTGCATAAGTTCAACCAGTGCATTAGCTGAATGGCTAAAGTGCTCAACAGTTGCGTCTTAATCAGGCACTTGAGGGCCAGGTAGAAGGATTCACACCTCTTTTCATCATCCTTCACTCTGTCAATACTTTGATCTCCTTAATGATGCTAATAGGCATCCCTGCCTGGCCAATATGTCTGCGTCATAGTGCGTCTTTTTTTTTTTATTTGCAATTAAGGCAGAAGTGAATAACATGTATGCTTTGTTAAATGAAAGGTGCTAAAATATTGAATAATGGAACTCTTACTAGTCATCCTGTATCGGGAGACGCAGAGTGAACACAGACACCAAAGTCTACCAGACAAGATGTTCGCGCTCACTAGCTTATGTGATTTCAAATGCCTTTTTTGTTTGTTTGTTCTTTTCCTTTTACCTGAAGGGAGACATTCATGATGTTGGGGTGGATCTCCGACCCATTAGTGTGTGACTCAGGCTTCGAGTCGGTCCTCTTCAGCATGTGGGCCACATTCACAGCACTGGGGTCTTTCTTTGCCACAGGAGGCTGTGGGACACACAAACAATAAAAAGGGTTTTTTTGACTGCAGGATGATTAAAGCTTCCCTGTCGTCTCAGATATATGTACATTAAGAGCGTTAATGCTGGAAAAACTGTGTGATTGAATACTTAAAAAGACAGTTTTGTGAAAAAGCAAAGAAATAAATGAACTAAAACAGCAGATGGAAGTAAAAAAGAAATAAAATTCTCATGATTGAATCTTTTAAACAAAAGAAAAACATGAGACGTTCAGGCAGAAATAAAGAACCAATATATAACAAAATCTGAACAATGGAAATACACCAAACCGACAGCAACAACAAAAGGAAACAGCTACATGACAATGTAGTTATGGCAACAAGTCCAGCCAGGGAGGGTGATTCCACCGGAAGTGGAGGAGAAAATCATCCTTCTGTCTACCTCATAGTGGCCTGCCTCCTCAGAAGCCTTTTCTCCATCTATAGGAGACTTGTCCCGGGAGCCCATTAAACGTGCTGAGTAGAACCGTGACGTTTCCTCAAAGTCCTCCCGGCCGACCTCGGGCTGGCGCGCTCTCTCTCCCAGCTCTGATAGTCCTTTGGAGACCTCCTCCACGCCAGAGTGAAGGTCCATGATGACTGTAAAATCCACCTCTGCCTCCAAACTGGAGGTGGAGCTCACAGTCATGCTGGAACACTTCCGCTCGATGCCCAGGTGCGGTTCCCTCATGCAGGCCAGGGTGTCGCGCTCCAGTTCCTCCTCTGAGGTCGTATTGGGCTGGGATCTCCTGTCTCCAAGCTCCTTCTGGGGCAGGTACAGACATTGGATCACCAGTCTGGGTTTTTATTTGTGCTGATATGGGTGTGCAATGGCATGGGATGGGATGGAACACAATGCTGAGATTTGCAGGGATCCCTATATTTGCCATTACAATAATATTGTAATAAGTGATTTCGTCATTGGAGGCATAAATAGAAAATAGTTATTGAATTATGCTGGTGACTAAATGAAGGGGCTAGGGCACATGAGTGGGCAGCAGACTGCTATTACAGTTGATTCTCCTGAAAGCATTTCAGTAGATCCACTCTAGGCCTGACAACCTCTGCTGTGAACTGAGCCAGTTTCAGCACTTTCACACTTGTTTTTACTGGTGAGCAAACTGCAAAAGCTCTGAAGTGGAAATATGTGTTTAAAGGGGTCAAAATGTTAGAATGCTGGTGGACCCCTGAGGCCGCCAGATCACACGTTCAACACAGTAACTCAGGATTACTTTGGGAACATATACATTGACACTCAAAATATAAATTCAGCAGCTCAACCCACACACACTCATGGATCATTACAGATGAAGTGGGCAGTGAAATGACGTACATTATTTGTGTATAATAGAAACTGTCAGAATTTGTTAGCATGCTTGCGGTTCAGGCAAACTAAGGAGGACAAGACGAGCGAAGTATCATCAGTTTAAAAACAACAAATTAACCTTCAAGTCAGCAAAGGGCTCCTCATAAATGGCAGGAGTAGAGACGGGCTCCTGCAGTGAGGGGAAAGCAGAGAAAGGAAGACGGAGCACCTGTAGGTTAGCACACTGAAGTGACAGCAGGTGGACACCGCACAAACACAAGTTCTACAGGTGAAGCCTGACCAGGGCTGGAAAATAAACAGTTAGTGAGAGCTACACAAAGAAGCCTCTGTGTGCTGGAGTTTGGTGCATGTGAATTGACCTCAGAAAGAAGCTGTACAGATGCGCTAGGACTCGATCAGATCCAGGCCAGCTATCAAGCGATATCCTGCAGTAGCAGCGCAGACAAGGATACAGGTCAGAAGGCATGAGAGAGGTGAGAGGTGAGGCCCAGAGATATCCATGCAGCTTGCACAATGAGCATGTTTCAGCATAGCAGCAGGTTACTGATCAACTAAGGAAGTGCTGCAACCTCACAGACCTTGAACCTCAACGACATATGCAAATATTGCCCAACAATAAACGTCTAATAGAAAATGCAGTGACGGCTGTAAAAGCCCAGCAAAAAAAAAAGACAGAAAAAAAAGCTGAATGTGGTAAATGGGGTCTTCCAATAAAGAGAAGTAAATATTTTTCCTGCACCCCGTCTCCAGTTCAAGTGGCGCCTCTCCTAGTACCTATTTATTCCGATGCAAAAGCTCAAGTCAGATGAAAAGGAGGTGAATGATCAAAGCTGTTGCATCCGCTTACTTCAAGTTCCCTTTCATTCTGGTGCCAAACAGTGTGAAAGTTCAATAATGATACCGACGGTGAAATGACAGCAGCGGATCTGAAGTCAGACACTGAGTCGCGGCGTCTGCCTGCTCGCTGCCTGCTCGCTGCCTGCTCGCTGCCTGCAAAGGCTTCACAGCTAGAGGAAGCTGTTAGCGTTCTGTTCAGGTGTGATGCCTGATTTTTGATTGTCACATTTCTGCAGGGTGAAAAGGATAATTGTGAATTTTGGGATAGCTTTTTGCTGTTTCTGTTACTGGTAGAAGCATTTTTTTCCTGGCTGTTGTTCCAGGATAGAAAATATCACCTTTTCTGTGGTTCATTTGTTTTGTACTTCTAGATTAAAAATGGCACGGAGAACTCCACAAAACATCCAAATCGTGATAACACGAATGTTTTTCATGTTTTTTCCATCTTCTCACAGAGATCGCTGTGAGCCAAAAGAGAATTTAAGGCTCATAAAATCAAAACGTGTCAAATCGACCAGAATGTGCCATTTTTATGTTTTCCCTCTGCCACCTAGAAAAATGTCCAGACTTTGTGATCAGTTTTGGCTGACAGGAGGGGCAAAAATATGGCTCTGTCTATTCAAACAGGTGTGATGGATGACTGTTTTCAAGTCGCTGAAAACAGAGGAAAAAAACGGAAATGGCGTGCGAGTTTGTCTGAAGCTCATGCGATGCTTTTTTTCCAATGACTGAATAGCAGAAGCCGAGCAGTTACCGAGTGTCGTTTCTTGGCAGCCTCCAGACTCGGGTCCCTGCCGGCACTTCGGCTGTTGCGCAGTATTAGTCCAGACTCTCGGGCCTTCTGTGTTTTTACTGGTGGAGCTGGGGGAGCCATTTTGGGAAGACACGAACCCTTTGAACTAAACCACTGGCTCTCTGTAGACCCTCTACCACTTTGATAGCTATCGTCCGGTAGTTCCGCTTTGGTGTTCCCCTCCACGTCTGCTGCAAACCCTGGGTGGAATATGGGAACATCAGCCCAGTTGAGGTCCGGATGCCCCTCTGGAGAGCCAACCGACCACCGGTATTCTCTTCTGAGGGCCTGTGCGGGCTCGTCGGGTCCTGTCCTGTCCTTTTCGTCCTTACTCGCCATGCTCTTTGATCGCTCTGGCTTGAGGGGGACGATCCTGGTGATTTCCGACTGGTAGCTGCTGCCTGACAGCCGGTGGAGGGAAGACCTCTGAACTCTGTCTCCCATGAAACTCTCCATCTCCTCTCCCCCTGAGCTGCTGATCCTCCTCTCATGTGTCCTGACCTGTCGCAGTTTAACCTCGACTAGCTCTTTGTTGTCAATAAGGCCCTTCCCTTTCACTCTCACGACGCTCTCTCCTCTCACGCCTGCCGATGAACCATCGTGGAAGGTTTTTTCAGGTCCATTCACTGGATCTAAATCGATATCTGTTGACTCTGTGTGGCTTTCTTTCCTCTTCATCTGCTCCATTTTTTGAGCAGAGACATGCCTGCCCTCCCCTGATAATAAATCCTCCTGTCTGCTGCCTTTACGGATCCCACAGGCCTGATTTTCTTCTGATCCGGGCTCATCTTTAATCAACACCACACCGGACGGTTGAAAATGATTTCCTGCTGTTGCTCGGTTTTCATCTGGACTGAAGTCTGAAGCTGAGCTCTGATTTTCTTCTCCAGAATCACTATCTTCTTTCTGGTAGGTCAGCTCAGGGGGCAGCCCCAGGTTCAAGCTCTGGGGTCTCCTTTTTTTTCTTGGTTTCGAAGCTGTTTGTCCCATCATCTGCAGTGAGTCCAGGGCGACAGCGTCTACGGCTTTACATGGTTTACTTTGAGATTTGTCTTGAGACGAGTCTTCGTTTTCAGTTAATTGAATCACAAAACGACTTTTGTTGGCTAGCCCGAGCTCAGAGCACACATCTGCCTCTCTGGACAGTTTTGTCGAAGGTAATTCATCAATATGGCTTTTCATTTCTTTCTTGTCATGTCCCGTTACCTCTTTATGTATCATCTTGGCAATGTCCCTCTCTTTTTCCAACTCCTTTTTCTCCCAGGAGTCACATGTGAAAAGTTTGTTCTTTTCTTCTGACCTCCAGTCACGGTCCTTCTGATAACTCTCTTGTTTTTCAACCAATACCCACTCCTCAGAGCCCTACATGTTGGTATAGATTAAACACAATTAGACAGGCCAAGAACAGCTCCTGCAAATAACCAAATTTTCTAAAACATTTTAGTCACAGACACGAACGACACCACGAAATACCGATACCATGCACTTACATTGAGGCATATTCTGCAAGATTTTTTGTGGTGTTTTATGAAATAAAACAGGATGCGTTGCCTGGTATCGTGAATAAATAAACAGCCTTATTTAACAATGAAAAAAAATGTACTGTTTATTAACAGGTATTTTTTGTCCTCCTGTTAATAAACTTCGATAATGATCATTCTCATTATATCAGAAACATGACAAAACTACATGACAGACCATGCATGCTAACACTACTAGGTGACTTAAGTACGTGAATTAAGGCAACCTCAGGTGACGTGACCAGAGTCTTCTGGGTGAAACCCTCAACAGACTGGCTGTTACCAGCGTCCTTTCCTACTGCCCGGGCCACCGGCTGTTCAACAGGAGGGGAGAGTAGCTGTTCAAGCTCACACTCCAAATTTTGGAAGCACAAGTTATGAAATGAACAAGTAGAAGGAGAAGCTGATGTATAAAATAGACCTGCAATTCCTGCAAACCCTTCTACCTGACCCCCAGCACATCTGCATACCGCATTCAGGAGATATTTGCAATGCAAATGTTTTTTTTTTATTCCACATCCTAATCATAGATTTGAGTTAAGTTAAATCCCTTTCTCAACAGTCAAGAGGATACAGACACCCCAATCTCTCATCTGCAATCACATCATGATTGGACCTCTAATCTGGTTACCCTTGAGAGCAGATGTGATGTGAGACAATTTAGGCTCTGACAAAATAAGGATCATCCTATCTGAACGCTTTAGTCTCCCTACTCCATTTTCAAAACCCTAATTACCAAAATGTGATCAAAGATTAGACCATTTGCATACTTAAAAAAATGAATTGTAAAGCAATAAAAAGAATTGATCATCTCTGCTTCAGTGTCTTGAAAAATGTTGAACCCAGTTTGATCTAAAACACTTAGCAATGTCTTTAAAGAGGCAACGCTTTCTGTTGGACCTGCTTGTAGGTGGCAAATTCAACAACAATAACTTTCACTCACGATGTTGGTGCGTATTTTTCAATGTTGAGGGGTCAAAGGCTACAATTACATCAAGTCTCAAGGAAACAGAAGAAAACAAGTCAAGTTTTCCCACAAAGCAGAATTCAACACGACAGCAGCCAGAAGGGACTATGATTGGAATGTCAAGTGCTGACGGATACATTTCACTGTCCTATGTGGACCGTAACGCCCACAGATCCCCTGACTCCCACTAACCTACACCAGTACTCACAGCCTTCTTCTCCGGTGTGCCAGCTGGGGAGGTGGCTGACAGACGCTTCTCACGGTTCATCAGTTTGCTGCTGGGTTCCCTCAGGGTTCTCTTCAGCTCGTTGATGCTGGCCTGATGCTTCAGCAAGACATCCTTTGATTTATCCAGAAACTAGAGGAGAAAAACAAGACGCCAAGAGAATCACATGCATTAATATTAATGCAAAAAGAAGACATTTAAAGCCTTTTGAAAGGTTCAGACTCTTAAAACCCAGTTCTTGGTGCAAAGGTGTTTTAGTTAGAAAAGCTTCTAAGATCTTGGGATCGAAGGAGGGTCCAGTTCTAATAATAGTGTAGATGATTTTAATACCTCCTGTTTGTGTCGAGGAGTGGTCTCCTGCTCCGACTGAGACAGCTGAGTTAGGACAGGAGAGTGAGTGAAACCAACAGAGTTTAGAGGTAAACAGGCAGCATCAAAGTTCCATGCAGAGAAAGGACAGAAGACAGCAGGGTGGCGAGAGGGGAAACAAGCTCAGGACAAAGGACTGGAGTCTGTCGCTGGTAACCATAGAGAATCACCAGTGATGACCTGTTCTACATTTTATTTAACTCTGTTCTCCTCTGTTAAATATCATCTCTTTTTTTTTTTTACAGCGTTGCTTAATTATGCTTTTTTGTAAATGCAGATTCAATGAAACGCTGTGAAAACAACATGGATGGATGAAACTATATAGACAGAGACCAAATCACCCAACACCAAAATACCTCCTGTTTACTGTCAGCTGGTGACCCAGCCTCCTCCTTAATGCCAGCAAGTTTAGGGAAAAGAAAAAACACGTGTTAAAAGAAGAAGAAGACAAAGTGTATATAACAAAGGGTTAAAATGGTAAATCGGCCGAAGGGCTTTGCTGCATAAGCTTGAACCAACGTTGGAGGAGACGAGTTACATGTTAAATCCAGTAAAGCCAGCAGAGTTACACCCTCCAGGATTAGTCGAAACTGACTCAAGAGAATCTCTTCAAGTTGTTAAAGACATTTTGGCTTTTACATATTTTAGAAAGAGATTATTTTTCTTTGTAATCTTGTAAAGAGAAAAAGGAAAGACTCAACTAGCGTGATCTCTTTTTTCCTGGTGGGAGAGAGGCTGCCGTCATTGCAGCCATCGTTCTCCATCTTTGGGCCGTGATCCTCTACTTCCTCCTCATCCTGCTCCAGACTCGGTTCCAGTTCTGTTTCTTGCTCATCCACAGAGGGGCTGCGGAGACGGCGTTGCTCACTGATGCTGCGGTGGGACAGACCATCGTGGTTCTCACACATGGACGACACTGGTCGGGAGAACTCTGTTGGGAACAGCAGTTTCCTTTTGCATGAGCTAAGTGAGACGTCATAGCAACCACCAGAAGCAACTAGTTTGAAACCAGTCCAGCGTACCTCCATCCAGGCTCCTGGACAGCAGGTATCTCTTGCTAGTGGATCGCTCAAAAAGCGGAGCGGGGGCGGTCTATGAGAGCGCTTGCCTGTCTCGTTTGGGCCTGTGTTCGCCCACTGTATCGAAATTTTGAGCCCATCACTAAGAAGCCTTTAGGAGGAGGCTCTGGACACACCAGCCTGTGAATGTAAAAACAGTGTTCAGTCAATACCCTCCTTTATTTTAGCAGAAAATTCATCAGATAAGTGCTCATGTTACAAATGGTATGTTCCACACTACAAAAGTACATCTGACACTTAGTGCATGTTACTGTACGTAAAAAAAACCAAATAAATAAGTGAAGCATGTCTGCGCTTAACAGAAGCTGTACCCCAGGAGATATTCTTTGTGCGGTGATGGACTCTGCACAGAAGCTGCCTGCAATAAGAACCGATCAGTTCTTACCGGAAAAAGGTGTGATGCTCAATGCAGACTTTCCATAGCCTCTTGGCAGCTCGGTGGTTCGAAAGCTTAAAACCAATTGTGCTTTCAAACTGTTCATACTGGAGAGAGAGGACATAGAGATGCACAGAATATGAGGATAACAGCGGAACACACAGAATTTGTGTTTCAGGTGCTCACTGAATCTAAACACAAATCAAGGGGGAAGAATGATGTTGGAAATATTTAGATACTGGGGTAAGAGAAAGGAGAGTTCTTATATGCCTCTATATTTACACTCTTTATCCATCTGGCTGCAGCTGCAGCTGCAGAGATCTGCTAAAGAGGTTCTTTATTTAACTCAACCACAGGCTCACTTTGTGTCACTTGACTGCCCTGACTGAGACAGCCTAACATAGCGAGGCCCAGCCTGGAGAACAAACCCTGCAGCAAAACAAAGAAACGTAGACTTGTAGCCACAAAATGTTGGTGTTTTTCACCCACGCCGACATGCTAATTTAGTCATTATAAATTTTATCAAGCCAGCAGAGCTGTCAATGTTACGGTGAGAATGTTAGCGGTAGAGAACGTTGGAAGTTTTGGGAAACCTTTTGCAGAAAAATGAGATGATGACTTTAACTACACAGACAGCTGTTTTAAACTAAAGTTGTTAAGATCCCGCGTCGTTAAACTTTGCTAACTGACCTCTCCTGGTCTTATCTTGATGTAGAAGTTGCTCCTCTTATATGAGATTTTGAGGATCTTCGGCCAGGCAAAGCGGTTGATCCTCAGCCTGTCCCGGTAAATTAGAAGGCCATTGGCACAGACGCCCAGCATTATTTCGATCCCTTCTGAATCCTGCAGCGGGACAATTTGGCATAAATTATTAAAGAGCACACTTGAAAACCACATTTATGTACTTGAAAAAAAAAAAAAACCCCATCCAGACCTTAGCATGATGGAGGTCAACTCCATACATAGACAGTTTCTTCGCGTTCTCCAAAAAGTTAATTTCAGCCTCTGCTGGAGTCATCCCCCTGTGGGCAGAAGAAACATTTTTTTTCTTATCCACCACAGCAGGGCTGTTAAACAATCAGTCCATAATTTTTAGACAGCGAGGGTCCAATTTTTACAGCAATTAATTAATTTATTTCTCAGTTCCACTCCACACACCACGTGTGCCAAAAAGAAATGCCAAATCATAATGTGGTAAAAACAGACAGATGGTGTTGAAATATGGTGGCATTTATCAAGTATAATGTATCTCCACAGAGGCAAGCTCACAGACTGATAAAAACACACATAATGAGGAAAAGGTGTGATAAAATAATGATTCAAAGACAGATTGAAAGCAGATTGAAATGTCTGGTACTTGTAGTTTCGATGAAGCTCCATCACCCTCTCCTCCAACTCTCGCGTCTGATTGGGGGCAAAACGGAAATCGCTGACATAGTCGACGCCGTGCTCGTCGTGGTCGTAATCCCCGAGCTCGGCTTGAACGGTGTAAGAGCCCAGCAGAGCGTGCGTGACGAAGGAGCACGGAAGGCGTCCTGACAGTATGTCATCCCGCAGCTGCAGACACAGGTAGTATCTGGAAGGAGAGAGAGGAGCAGCAGTCAAACACGCCTGATCCAAGGCAAGCTGCAACAAGCATTATCTCAGTTAATCCATGGCAGTTAGCTGCGCTCTGGGTTTAATCCCTGAAATAGAGAGGGATTTAAGTTTGCTTTGACAATGTTGCAAATATACCATGCTAATTGTTACAATATTTTTGTGCAAGTATGTCTTTAGAAAACCAGAACAAGCAGGGGACTTTCAGGGACTGACATGTTTACAAAAACGTTCCTTTAAAGAAATGTGAAATGCTAATCATCTAGAGAGAGTAATGTGTGTGTGTGTGTGTGGTAAAGGTGTGTGTGGTAAAGGTGTTACATACCTGGTAATATCTTCAGTGAGCTGGGAGGGGTCCGGAGGGTAAAATTTGACAGCAAATGCAAAATGCCACTGAGAGCCTGGAGAAAAATAAAACACAAATATTTCAGCAAAACAGCACAATTGAAACGTTATGCAGAATATTATGCATGTCTGCACACGATTATTAAATATTTCAACAGTTGTAATCTAGATTTGGAAACGACACTCACTGCGCATCTGTTTCTTTATCTCCTTGGAGGGGTCCAACCAGTTCTAAAAGACAGAAGGCAGAAATCACACTGGGCAGACTGAAAACATGGTTAATGCATATCTCCATGTCACATTTAGCTCTAATTGCCATCAGTGTTCCTAATGAAAGCGTTTCCATATGGTTACGTAGAGAAACGGAGCTAGTGCCTGCTGAGCCCTTTGCACGCTCTGAGAGCAGATTTAATTTAACCATCTGCTTCTTCATTGTGTTGCAAATTTACTGGCAGCCAGTTGCCTCCGTTTCTGATCTAATCACATCCCAGTGGTGTCCACCGCTGTAAACAGCTTCATCAAAAGGGCAGCCTTTTCTCTTTCCTGCTGCAAACATGGCTTCGGTTGTAACACATGCCTTAAGATGCTCGGAGGCCATTTCCACACAGCAGGCGGTGGGCGGAGGAAAGAGAGGCAGCTCCATACTCGTCCTCAACCAACCCGCCGTTCAGACTTCCTCCCCTATAATACCTATAATCACTGATTTCTTTCAAGTTACTAGACTTTCTTATAATCCAGATATAAGTCAAAGATCCACATGCAGAACTCATTTTTTGTCATTTAATTAATTTAACTGCTACAATCCAGACTGAAGAGCAAATTTTCTAAATGCTGGAATTGGTAAGGTTGTACTCGTACTGGATCACAAGGTCAAACTGCTGCATCTACAACAAATCACTGCTATTCTAAGTCTGTCCAGCGACTTGACTTGGTCACAAGCGGCATATATATATATATGTTTTTTTTATTAAACGCACTTGCACACAGACAACAGGTGGATGCTGCGTGCAACATTTTTCTGTGCTGCCCGATTTGGAGGGCAGATAGTGATGACTACTGGCCTGAATACCACACACAGCTGCTCATGAAAGCTGACAGTCGCAGTGGTATCTGGTATCACGTCATTCAAAGAAGCATAAGGAAAGGCTGAAACAGCAACGTTCTGTGGCTAAGTTTGGAAAACAAGCATCTCACCGTGGTCTGCTTTGTGCTATTACGCATGCTCCTCCAGGGTTTAATCAAGTTGCTAAACCCTTTAATCAGCCGCAGGTATTGTTTAACTCCTGACTGTATCTGTGTTAAGCGAGGACAAAGGCTAATTTCTACACTTGTGATGCTCACGCTGCAGCTTCACTTTTGCTCTATCGGAGGGAGAAGAAAAAAAATAAACGTAAATCTGTTGATGGTAATACTGACAGAATAATATATTAATCGGCACCATAAGGGTGACTTTTAACACCCTCACAATGTGATTTTTTAAAAAACATATTTCAAAAGGAAGTAATGAAAGACGGACTTATTAAATTCTGCCAACATGACTTCAACAGCATTTCTGAGCAAGCAGGTCCTGAATGCATTACTTGACGGAACCATAATGTGTAACCTTCACCCTTGATCATTTCTTTCACTCCAGCTGAGAAAGAGAAAAGGGCATCAAATTCCCGCGTGGAACAATCAGCAAAGGCCCCATCTGGAAGATTCAGGCTTGCCTGTGATAAGCTTTTCATTTAAACCCAAGCTAGAGCCTTTCACAAAACTCAGTGACAGGGAAAAAATGTAACTTTAAGCTATCGTGTCTGCCGAGATGGAGATAATGCTCAGTCCAAAGGCAGTCAGAACACACACATCAATGACAGCCATGTTTGAAAAGCAAGCACAGGTTGATGATGATAACAGGGGCTGTGATCCAGAAGTTAAAATGGACATCATCTTGTCATCTTTGTCAAAAGGCAGCAGCTCTGAAGCCTGCCTCCTAACTGCCCCCAGGGGGGCTTGTGTCAATCAAAACAAAACACAGAGCACTTTTAACAAAGAGCTTCCACGTTAGAGCCCATCAGCCCACTGTCAGTTAGATTTAGAAGGATACAGACAGCCTGAAAAACCAATAGAAATCACAGGGAAACACAATTTCAGCCCTTTCGGTTTAAATGTATTTTGAATGATGTGTGAGCTGCAACATGTTTATCAAAAAGAACATTTAATCAAACCTCATAAGGGAAAATCCTACAAAGAATTTTTTAATACTCAGATTTGTTTTTTTATATTTGCATATAAGTATCTCTGAGGAGATGGTAGAAGCATCCTGCTTAAAAGCTAATTCTAGGCTAGCAATTGTAAAGTAATTAAATCTTTTAATAGTATTATGTAAGAGTATTTTCAGTATTCTCTGTTTTTTATGTTACCTCTGCTGTTTTGAAACTTGATATAATCTGTAAACATTTTACACCTTTACATTTTATCTGATAATAATTGTCTAGTGAAAATGTATATTTTATTTAGTTCACACACTACCAATATTTTACAGACTATTTGAGCTGCTCTGCCTCTGAAACACTTGGAGAACTAAATTTCATATCTGGTAAGGAGTAAATGAGGCATATCTCTACAAATGAATGTGTGTTTAATTGATGA
This sequence comes from Tetraodon nigroviridis, assembly GCA_000180735.1. Lineage (NCBI taxonomy): Eukaryota > Metazoa > Chordata > Actinopteri > Tetraodontiformes > Tetraodontidae > Tetraodon > Tetraodon nigroviridis. The sequence goes on along the minus strand of CAAE01014528.1, from coordinate 1,248,643 downwards.
ATTTCCTTTCTTTTTCTATTCTTTCTTGACTAATGCACATTCTATCCCGACAGAGCAGGCGCAGCCAGCCATTGAGGGGAATACAGATTATTCTCTGAGCATTTTGTTTATGCGCCACAGCCTCCCGGCGGGTTAGTGTGCCACACGACTCACTGACCTTCTGTGTGTCTGCGTCAGCAAAAGTCAGACCAAAGTAGTCCTTCTCCAGCAGGTTCAGATGCCCACACACCATGTCCATCAGGGTCTGTCCTTTAGAGTGCTTCTGCAAAAGCCAGAATAAAAGGATAAGGAACCTTAAACACACTAGTATAAATACATTTTTTTAAAAAAAAAACTTTAATAAGTCTAAAATACGTTTGAAATTCCGAAGCATCACATAAACTACCTTGAAAAATTGAGTGAGAATGTTCCGCAGATATGACTCATAAAGCAGATAAATACGTGCAAAAGTGGTGTGTATCTACTGCAGCTGTTGAATAATTTCATTCATGCTCTCATACGTTCAACAGTTGTAAACACATCGGATGCATCACATCAGATCTCCAGATGTTTGTGAAATCAAGGAGTTCTATAATGGTGTGTGAAAGATGCTGATCCCTGCGTGTTGGTAAAGATAAAACTCTGAGATGTTTTTCAGATATTCAGCCAAACGTAAACACTGGGAAAGAATAAATTCCACATTGATTACAGCCCTGGCGGCTGCTGTGAGGAGATAAGGGAGAAAGAAGAGAGAATAAATATTTTACCCAATTAAAAACACTGAAGCTGCACCGAGTCAACCACTGGAAATCATGAATATTCCCAAATGTTAGTTTGTTCACACTGCTCTTTAAACATCTCGGTATTTTACAGACACCTTCTCAGCTCTTGTTTTCCATCCACTTCTCCAGACAGCGAAAATGTGAAAACTGTGTTGCCGCAGACAGGTTGATAGAAACAAATAATTAAGATGTTCAAAGGGTAAAGCATGTTGGATTAGTTACTTACAGCAAATAAAATGTGTTCACTCGCAAAGCAAATGAACCATTTTTAATACAAACTTGTGACAATCAAAGAACACATTTAAAATATTTATGAATATAAATAATGCCCAAGCATCAGAAAATGGTAAAAAGCTAATAGATGTAAAAATGTAAAAGATCTAATAGTCTGTACTGTCAGCCATATTTGGATTTATAGTACTGACAAGTTAACTGGTCGTTACTCAGCTTCTTCCACTGGTGACCATCTATAAATGTGCAGACCTGGATAACCACCAGTGGATCTTTACGCCTCCGCATGCGGAGACTAAATGGGCCATGACTGAGTCAATTCACTCTATTTGTTCTGTGTTCAGGAGGAGAATAAAGATCTCATATGAAGACATCCTGCAAAGAATAGTTCCTATATAAGAGAGAAGTGGCCAACATGAATTATTAGGTTCTTTCCAAAAGAGAGAAGAAAAAAGCTAAAGGGAAGACTGGTTGAAGGAGAATTAGAGCAGAGAGCCTGCTTTCCAGCATGTAGACCACAGGGTGGCTCATTTTTGTATCCATGACAGGAAACTTAATTAAGCAGAATGCATGAAGCACCACCCCCAGGGTAAGCGCTCCCCAAGCCTGGCCTGTCATGTCGCAGCGTTGTCATTCCCAACCCCCAGGCAGCACGCCAGAGGTGTCGGTGAGGAAAACATTAAGTTCCATCGCAATAATTACACACATGAAGCACTAGCCAGCCTGAGAATGACCCAGCGGTCCAAAAACATCATCAAGCTACAATTAAAAAATAACCAGATGACAAGCTGCCATTTTAAATATTCTCCTCTGGAAATGACAGACAGGGCAAACATTCAGAAAGTCTCTTGTGCCATATATGACTTATCATAATGTTAAAGACCTACAGGTATTTTTGATTTTCACAAGGAAAGACTGAACTGGAATGCCACACACACACACACACACACACACACACACACACACAAGACCCACCATTTTACCATGTCACTTAACATGTCTGGAAGGGAAGGAAAAGAGAGCATCATTTTCTTAAAGGCTGAGTTATACGATAATAATAATTTCCTATTTCCCTTCCAGCCACACCTGTCTTGCTAAATGCTAAGTGCTCACTACATATTTCCTCAAGTTGGCAGGACAAATATGACATTTTGTGACTTTTTTGTGCCAAGAGGACATATCAGGATTTGTGCTTTCAAACCAAAAACTCAATTATGATATTTTACAGCACTTTTTAAGTTCAGGGAAGTTCATTTAAAAGGTTTCTATCTTGCAGCTGCAGCACCACCACCTGCCTCTGTGGTCCTCATCCTCCTACAGATGACAATCACACTGTGTAAGACTTCTGAAAGTCATTTGACTGTTGGTTTTAAAGCTTGTACATGACTAAAAAAACAACACCAGCTGCCTCCACCTGACCCAGACTGCTGGCAGATTTGATTGTTATCTTAAATAGACGGAAGCACCGAGGGTCTAAAAAGGTTGTCAGTTATTTAAATTAAATTGTCAAATAAAGCACATCTTGCTGTACAATTTTCTGTCTTGACAGGCGAGTTATTGAACTCCAATCATCTCTGATTGTGAAAGCTGCTTTTAAAAGAATGGTTGACCCATTTCACAGGAAGTTAAAAAGAAGAAAGTGCCTCCCATGAGTATCTTTTCCGTCGTGTATTTTTCCTTTTGGTCGAAATGGGAAGCCATGTTTGGCTTTTGTGGAGCACTGACAACAGAACTTTTGTGTGCATTTTGTAACTCTGCACAGATTTTTTTCCCGCAGCAGCAGCATCATAGCAGGGCATAATTTTGCTTTGCCTCTCCCCCCGGTAGCTCTCAGCGTGGTACTTTCTCTTTGGTTCTTTTAGCTGCTTCATGAATTCTCTACAAGACGTTAAAATACACAGAACTGCCCACAAAGGACAAACAACTACAAAGGAACTAAAAAATGAAAGGAAATGAATTAAATTCTTTGTTTTTACATTATCTGTACCTCAGTTTCTCCTTCAAACACAGCAGCATCAAGCAGGGTCACTTTGAAGGGGGTCGTTTTTAGACGTTTGGAGCCTTTCTGGGGAGACTTGAGGTTTTTGTTTGAGGACGTCTTCTCGGACATGTCGTCTGCTTCTCTGTGTTCCTCAAAATGCCTGGAGTTCTGGTCCTTAAAACATAAAGAAGAAGTAAATTAAGTATATAAGGTGCATATGATGAAATGTTCTAATGAGCATACTAGGATTTACTACTATATTGTGTGTAATAGAATGGACTGTAAGCAGCTCGGACTCCTCTATTCTTCAGAATTTATAACATTGCTGGTCTCCTAATGCAACGTTAGTGTTGCTGGAATGTTGTTGCAACACAGTTTTAGGCCGTTAGGATAAAGGGCCCAAGTTAGCAAGGAAATTCAGCTTTCTGTGGGGGTTTCACTGAATCTTTAATTAGTAAATCTCTCGCTGTACACCATGTAATACAACAAAAGAAGTAGAACAAAATGACATTTTGCTGACTTTCAGTGTTCATACGCAGCTCTTAGTTTCTAAACCAAAAGCCCCTGAACTCTACTCAGTGTAACCTCTGTGTCTGTAGTTGTGTATCAACGAAACAAGGCTCCTCTCACCTGTTTGGCCATCCTGCTGTCTGAAGTGGAGTCCTGCATACCTGTTGCCACTCCCTGCAGTCTGGGAGGACTCCTGGTTTGTTGTCTTCACCTCCCACTCAGTTTGGTTTGCTTCAGCGAAGTAACACTAACCTGGGGAGGGGGGGGGAAATCTCCTCAAAATTGTTGAGATACCACAAGGGTCAACATCATGATTTCATGTGGGTGCTGAGGCAGCCACAGCGGAGGCTAAAAAAAATCTGTTGTACTCTGGAAGCCTATTGCATTTATATGATTTACATGGTATCACCCCAAGCATATTGACTCACACGCGCAGGCAGGACTTTAGATAAAAATGTGTAGGAGGA